>CM040402.1:87212894-87310394 GCA_022702515.1 Ilyophis sp. 1 JC-2022 | reverse complement strand
CTGCCATCACCCTGAGCACACACTGCTATCACCCTGAGCACGCCCTGCTATCACCCTGAGCATGCTCTGCTATCACCTTGAGCATGTGCTGCTATCACCCTGAGCACACCCTGAGCACACCCTGCCATCACGCTGAGCATGCTCTGCTATCACCCTGAGCACACCCTGCTATCATCCTGAGCATGCACTGCTATCCTCCTGAGCATGCCCTGCTATCACCCTGAGCATGCCCCACCATCACCCTGAGCATGCCCCGCCATCACCCTGAGCACGCTCTGCTATCACCCCGAGCCCCAGACATCAGTTCACTCCCAAATTTATTTGGCAAGTAAATGTCTTCCTGCAATTAAAGGTAAACTATTCTGAGTGTTTTTGCCTTGGGCAAGGAAGGCACTGTAATGGCTTCCTGTGTCTCCTGCATACTAAAATTGATGGACAGCCGACTCACTGGCATTCTGCCAGGAGAGTATTTAAGGGAATGGCCAACACTCACAAAAACATCATGCCCTCTTGCTTTTTCTCTCTCTCTCTCTCACTATCTCTATCTATCATCTATCTTTTCCATTTGTTCTCTTGAGCATCGATTGCCCTTCTCTGTTTTTCTGTTCTCCACCTCCCTCTCTCTCTCTCTTGCGCTCCATATTTCTCTCTTTCCCTCCTCCTCCTGCTGCTCTCCTGTATTTTCCTTCCCTCGCTGTTTTCCTGAGGTGACCCAGAGCAGGAGGTAATTCGCTTTGGGCCACTGAGTGAGACAAACAAGGGCGCAGTCACATCCTCCAGGCAGGACCGACATCGGCACCGTGCTTATCAATTAACCAGCTTAACACGTTCAGCTAATTAAGGCCTAATCCAGACGTTCCGCCAGCCAGCTCTCATCAACTCCAGCAGCAATGACCCCAGCAGACCTGGCAAACTCATTTATGGAAAGAAAAAAAAATAGAGTCCTTCCCCTTTCAGACCAAAGCAGCTGAAATAGAAAAATAGAGTCCTCCCCTTTTCAGACCAAAGCAGCTGAAATAGAAAAATAGAGTCCTCCCCTTTTCAGACCAAAGCAGCTGAAACAAAAATAGAGTCCCTCCCCCTTTCAGACCAAAGCAGCTGAAAAGAAGGCCGTCTCTCCCTACCGGAAACATGTCCTGTCCCAATCCGGTCATCCCCAAAGTGGTCTGGAACGGTCCCAGTGGAGCCGTCTCATGTTGATGATGCGTGTGGCGTTTGCATCCCCTGTGACAGCTCTGCTTACGGTCCAGGGTAGCACGCCAAGCTCTCTGAATTCTGTGATTAAACACAAACACACAGACACAGACACAGACACAGACAGACAGACAGACAGACAGACAGACACACACATTAGTCTTCAAACAGAACATTTCAGGAGTTTTAAAGGTCTTTATTGTGTTTGAGTATTCCATCGTACAGAAGGGTTTGCAAATTTCTAAATTTGTAATTCTCAGAATTTTCATGATTTCATGATTTAAACATCCTCCAGTGGATGTTCCCAATACTGCAGCTTATATATTGAGAAAAATGTTCAAATATGATTTACTCTACATAATGGAGCCTGCAATGCACATGCACAAAGCAGTCAAATAAGCCATACATGAAAAGAACAGGTTATTTAAAGAAGAAGTGAATTGGACAAATTGTGCAGTCTTGAGATATATTGCTCATTGCTCATGTCACAGCTAACTTGCACAATGGATCTAGATGGGCATATATTCTTCAAAAAACACCATAAACTCTCTTTTTCAAAAACGGCATACTCACCAAGTAGTCACTGGTGTCTTCTCGTAATTTACATTTACGTTTAAAACATGTTTTAAATAACCGTTTAAAGATTTATAGAACTGTTTTCAATCGCCACACAGCCATACGTTTGTAAACTTCCGCTTTAAATTTTGGGAGGTCTTGGCTACCGTAGAAGAAGAAAAGCCGCTTCCGGGTCACCAGATCTGAGTTTGCTTTGCAGCTAGTACGAACTTTTCAAAATAATTCATTTTGATAAATTAGTGTACGTTTATTCGACTGATTTCTTCCCTGTGAGCGCACAAAACCGCTAGTGAGCAACAGAAAACTACAAACTTTCCAAAACAATTCAGAAGTATTTCCGGTTTCCGGCTGCGGATGTATCCATCTATACCTCCTTTGGTGTCTATACAAGTCAACATATTTAATAAAATGAAAAATTAAACCCGATACAGGGCATACTTTGCGACGATTTTTGTGTCAGAACATCAACAGACATCAGTGACCACTCGGTGAGTTTTCCGTATTTGAAAACGAAAGTTTATGGTGTTTTTTCAAAACTTTTCAATATGCCCGTCCAGATCCATTGTGTAAGTTTGCTGTGACATGAGCAATGAGCAATATATCTCAAGACTGCACAGTTTGTCAAAATGTTTATGTGGACCGTTGTGTATGATCGTACATAATCTTATAACAGGGCTTAACATGCTAAATACCAAACTTCTCCTTTAATAAAGCGGCATTCCCTGCCAATGAAAGTCACATCCAAGGCAACATGACACTTCAGTGAGTGATGTGATGGAATAAAATTTTGCTGTGGACTAATTAGAGGGCTCTGCACTGATAAGTGGAGTGGGAACCACAGGATGTCATATTGCATAATTATAAGCAGAGAGGCATTAGATTTCTCCTTGTAACAATATAAAAAGCGACATGGTGATCTTTATCGTTTGTTAAGCGTAGAGCTCATCTCTTCTGTTAATCTCCAGTGATGAAGATCAGAGGGGAGTTATTCAGCCTCAATCAGCGCTTTGCGTCACCTGATGCACACTTCACTTCCTCAGCTCAGCCGATGCACACTTCACTTCCTCAGGTCTGCCGATGCACACTTCCCTTCCTCAGGTCAGCCGATGCACACTTCACTTCCTCAGGTCAGCCGATGCACACTTCACTTCCTCAGGTCTGCCGATGCACACTTCACTTCCTCAGGTCAGCCGATGCACACTTCCCTTCCTCAGGTCAGCCGATGCACACTTCACTTCCTCAGGTCTGCCGATGCACACTTCACTTCCTCAGGTCTGCCGATGCACACTTCACTTCCTCAGGTCAGCCGATGCACACTTCACTTCCTCAGGTCTGCCGATGCACACTTCACTTCCTCAGGTCAGCCGATGCACACTTCACTTCCTCAGGTCAGCCGATGCACACTTCACTTCCTCAGGTCTGCCGATGCACACTTCACTTCCTCAGGTCTGCCGATGCACACTTCACTTCCTCAGGTCTGCTGATGCACACTTCACTTCCTCAGCTCACTCGATGCACACCTCACTTCCTCAGCAGCCACCTGGCTCCCACTCTCTATGCTTCCATCCATCCCTCCCTCAGTCTCTCTCTCTCTCTATTCCTCTCTACATCCCTCCCTTCATCCCTGTCTCCATCCCTCTCTCCATTCCTTTCTATCTCCATCCCTCCATCTATCCCTGTCTCCGTTCCTCTTTCCATCCCTGTCTCCATCCCTCTCTCTATCCATCCCTCAAACTACAGCTCAGTGGCTACCAACAAGATTCACTTCCCCATTCAAACATGAATAAAAGTGTTCACATTGATTCCAATGAAGCAGCAGGTG
This sequence comes from Ilyophis sp. 1 JC-2022, assembly GCA_022702515.1. NCBI lineage: Eukaryota > Metazoa > Chordata > Actinopteri > Anguilliformes > Synaphobranchidae > Ilyophis > Ilyophis sp. 1 JC-2022. The sequence continues at coordinate 87,306,802 of CM040402.1, read as the reverse complement.
TGGAAGGCAAAATAAATAGATAAATGTAGATTTGTGGGGCGAGACACGTCTGTTCTGCCCCTAGGCTCAAATTGGGACGGAGAGACCTGGAGGCGACGGCTGGTCTCCCTGACGACCATAAAGAGCGGTTTCATGATCCCATCGAGCGGTTATGGGTAAATTCACCTCCCTGTAAACCCTTCACCCTTCACCCGGCCTATCAAATGCAATCAGGGATTAAACTGGATGAAACACAGCCTGAGGTGGACATCAATGCTATCTCCAAGCTGGAGAGAACAACAGTGCAGTTACAGCACAGAAAAAAAAAATACTCGCACACACAACCATCACATTTCAGCTTTGTTCAATAGACCAGCAACCCACACACACACACACACACACAGCTACACACACACATATATATATCTACACACACACACACTTACACAGCCACACACACACACACACACTTACACAGCTACACACACATATACACACAGCTACCCACACACATACACATCATCATGGCTTCTCCTATGGGCCACCAGAGGGTGCCCTTGTAGTAGCGTTTCTTTGTTCTTGTGTCAGTGTTACCCGTGTTGCTTTGTTTCATCATTATTGGATCATTGGTTCTTGTACTGGGCCCTGTTTCACACGTGGCTAACTCAGTTAACCCAGTTAGTCTGTTGACATTTTGGGATAAACCCAGGATTTTCGGTTTCAAAAGGCGAGTTCACAATTTAACCAGGCTTGTTACCGGGGCAACAGTATCTTAAGCCCAAACTTGAAAACCTCAGGTTTACGCTTAAGTTAGCTGGATAACATGAACATAGCTTATATAAGCCACATGGTGAAAGCACGCGCACACCAACAGCGAAAAATGAACGCACGGTTTGTAAGAGGTTGTTGTCGATGAACGAGAAATTGGAAGAGCATTTCGGAAAAAACTTGTTTTTAGAGATGATTATCAATTTAGCGGTGAGATAATTATTTACCTCCAGCAATTAATAGGAGTGCACATTGCCAACTCGGAGCCGAGCAGAGCCCTAACAGTGACATAGACTGTCCGCTTCCTCGCACCTTCACATTTTTATATGCTGTTGGCGACTATAAAAATATAATAAACTTTATTTGTGTAACACCTTTCATACATAAAATGCAACACACAGCGCTTCACATTTGAAGGCAAGAATAAAAACGAAATAAAAGCAAACAAAACAGAACACAAGATTACACAGCAGGCCTAAATAGCTACATAGCTAAACAGGGCTTTTGTCATTCCTTGCTTCGTCTTTGTGTTAGTTTGCTCTTTTGTGCCATATCCTCCAGTAAATTACTTCTGTATATGTTCTCCATACATAAGTTCCATGCTTCATGGTCCACGCTTCAATCCTGGAACCAGTCACACTCCGGTTCACCCTGAACTTTCGTGCCCAGCCCCTCATCCGGACCTCACCCACTAATTCCGGTCACCGGGACTCCAATTCCTCTTCCTTGAGGAACCCGTGCAGTTGGGGTGCACCAGATTGTCCCGCAGTGAGAGGGAGCGACGGATCAAATGCTGCATTCACTGTGGTCAAAGAGGACATTTCAGGAGCTGTTGGGAAATGGACGGATCTGCTAACCTGTCAGGGACTGGGAGATGCCTGACGAGCCGACTAACCTCTCCCCTCTTTACACCTCCCAAACTCAGTTTCTGGTGGCCATACCAATCACAAGCTCGAAGCGCAAGCTTTTATTGACTCGGGGACATCAGGAAATTTATTTGGACTGTTCAGTCACCAAGCAGTGTGGCATCCCTCTTAGCGATCTAACTGAGCCTTTACTAATTACTGTTTTGGATGGTAGACCCTTGTTTTCGGGTAGTATTAATTATATAACCTTTCCGGTTCTTTTAAGATTGTGTGGAACACATTCTGAACAAATTCATACTCGTAGATTCACCGGAGCTTCCTTAGTTCTAGGCCACCTGTGGCTAACTAAGCACAATCCCAACATTGACTGGCATATAGGTACTGTACGAGAATAGCGGTGTGATTGTGAGAAACAATCTGAGACTCTTTTAATCAATTTGCTCAGTGCCATTGAGACAGGAGGATGATCTGGAACTCTCCGGGGTACCTATAGAGTATCAGGACCCGTGGCAAGTGTTCATTAAACGCCTCCTAAAGGAGCAACTGCTTTCGAGTCCTTACAGGGAGCCAGGCTTTTCACTAAGCTGGAGCTAAGCAACATACGTGATGCCGTTCGGACTCTCGGACAGTCTTTCAAGCATTCATTAACTATGTTTTCAGAAACTTGCTTAATCACTGTGCCTATGTTTATCTGGATGACCTTTTAATTTTCTCTATTCTCTATTCCGACCATGTGCAACAAGTCAGACAGGTTCTCCAATGGCTCCTGCACAAAAAGCTCTATGTTAAACCAGAGAAATGTGAACATACCGCAGAGTGTGCAACAGGCACACAAACTAAAGAGTTTAGAACCTGGTGGTTATTCATTCAGTCAATCTTGAAACTCTTTGAGTCTTTTTCTGAAGATTAAGCTTGCTGTGGTTGAAATAAACCTAGGTCAACTAAGTCAAGTAAAATTTTTGTTTAACCTTACTTTAGTCAAAGGATTAATTATTTAATATATTATAATTATTTAATATATATTTAATACTTTTTGTTTCAGCTCCCTGGCAGCCCCTCTGACCAGCCTTACTAAACACTCTAGCACAAGATTCAGAGGTAGAGTCTGTCTTCCCTGATCTATAATGTAGGTTTACCACAGCTCCTGTTCTGACTCTTCCTGTCCCTTCTTTACCATTTCATTGAGGTGGATGCATCTGACATTGGAGTTGAAGCGATGTTGTCCCGGCCTGATCCAAAAAATATGATGTAGGTAACAAGGAACTTCTAGCACCTAAACTAGCATTAGAAAACTGCAGGCATTGGCTTGAGGGAGCTGACAACCCATTTACTGTTTTTACCGATCACAAGAATCTGATCTATATTCAGGGGGCTAAGCAGCTCACCTCCCGGCAAACAGTTTTTCAATTGTTTTAACTTTTCCATCTCTGACCCTTCTGAGAAGAAGAACCCGAAGCCTGTGGTGCCCAGCTCACTCATCGTGGCCCTGATTTCCTGGGAGATCAAGACATTGAGAAGGTAACTCGATCCAGGAGGTGGTTCTGATAATTGCGTGTTCCTTCCCTTGTCTAGCTCTCAGGTGCTCAAGTGGGCTCATGCCTCTAGACTTTCGGGACATGCAGGGGTTCAGCACACACCGGGATTCATCCGGAGGATTTTTGTGGTTTTCCATGCTGTCCGATGTTCGTTTCTATGTCTCAGCCGGCTCTGTCTGTGCTCTAAGTAAGACCTTGTGGCAGTGCCCTCCAGGTACGCTGCCCATTCCCAGTCGCCCCTGGTCCCACATTTATATGGACTTCATCACTGGTTTACCACCCTCCAATGGCTGTGCCACAGTCTTGGTAATGGTTCATAGGTTCTCCAAGGCTGCTCGCTTCATCCCTCTACCCAAACTCCCCTCTGCTCGAGAGACTGCGCAGTGAATTATTCAACATGTGTTCAGATTACACGGTTTACCAGTTGAGATTGTCTCTGACCGGGGTCCGCAGTTCACCTCCAGGTTCTGGCGACATTCTATTTAATTCTGGGTCATAATCTGTCCTCACATTTCCATCCACAATCTAATGGGCAGACAGAGCAGATTATACCTGAGGTGTTAAGTATCTGACAACCCATTCTCCTGGTACCAACTGCTGCCATGGGCTGAGTATGCACATAATTTTCTTAAGATCATAAGTTGGAGGTGGGAGTACCATTGACCCAAGTGTTTGTGTGCCGCTATCACCAGACCTAGAGAAAGGCATGGACTGCCCTTCTTAGATCCTCGACCAAACACCAAGAGGGGACTAATTGCCTTCGGCAACCGGTTTCCCCGTTTCATCCAGTGCAAAAGGTTTGGTTGTCCACCGCTGATCTCCCCCTGCAGATATAATCTATAGATAGGGGCGGCTGTGGCTCAGGAGGTAGAGCGGGTTGTCCGCTGATCGCAGGGTTGGCGGTTCAATCCCCGGCTCCTCCTGTCTACATGTCAAAGTGTCCTTGGGCAAGACACTGAACCCCAAATTGCTCCCAATGAGCAGGTTAGCACCTTGCATGGCAGCTGCCGCCATTGGTGTGTGAATGTGTGTGTGAACGGGTGAGTGAGAGACCATTGTAAAGCGCTTTGGAAAAAGGCGCTATATAAGTGCAGTCCATTTACCATCTTGCAAACTGGCTCCTCGGTTTATCGGCTCATTCAAGATTGTCAGGCACATCAACCCGGTGGCTTACAGACTCCTGTTACCCCACTCTGGGAGTTCATCTGACGTTCCGCACTTCTAAACTCAAAACCATGGGTGTCAGTCCCCTTGCTCCCCCTCCTCCTCCGCCTCATCCTCCTCCTCTGCAACCTCCTCTTCCATAAAAAGAGCATCGGGAGCCATTCAATCGGGGGGGGTTCTCCCATGGCTTCTTCTATGGTTCACCAGAGGGTGCCCTTGTAGTATTTTTTTGTTTTCACAAGTGTTACCTGTGTTGCTTCATTTAATCATTACTGGATTATTGCTTCTTGTTGTGGTTTGGATGTGTGTCTGAATTTAGTTCAGTGTTTTCACCTGTTAGCTGAGGTATTTAAATTCCTGGGTTTTCTTCAATTATTGTTTAGTCTTTGTTTGCTCTTTTGTGCCATGTTCTTGAGTGAGTTACTCCTTGAGTTTTTATATGATGTTTGTTGATTTAACATTTCAAAGTAAAAGTATTTATTTGTTTCACCTTGCCTCTTGACTCCATCTCTGCATCTGGGTCCCACCTTGAGTATGTGACATACTCACACACCTATACATACACACACTATACTCACACATACACAAAAATGGATACACATGCATCAATACCACAATATTGCATTGCAGACAGACCCCACATGGAAGTCACCTACTCTATATAAAACTGTTAAATATAATTACATATGACACAGCACACTGACACAGCTGTGCATACACATGACTAGTTGATCTCCTGGGGAAGGGTTGGACGGTTTTTAGACTGATAGGGCAGAGGATCTCAGACCATCCCTCACCAAGCCACTCTGTGGCAGGTAGGGTTGTAAAGTTTCAGGAAAACTTCCCTGAGGTAATTTTGGAAATTTCTGGTAATTTTGGAAATTTCTGGTAATTTTCATAAATCCAAAGTATTTATTTGTTTTGTTATGTATTGTGCCTAATTGAAGGGTCACTGCAAATACTTTGTATACATTGTTAGGGAGAAAACCATTGATTTTTTAAAATGTCAAACAAAAATTACGTGAACACATTTATTTGAATGTATTTTTTCAAATGCAGTTTGTTTAACAAAAAGTATTAAATATATATTAAATAATTATAATATATTAAATAATTAATCCTTTGACTAAAGTAAGGTTAAACAAAAATTTTACTTGACTTAGTTGACCTAGGTTTATTGCAACCACAGCTAGCTTACTCTTCAGAAAAAGACTCAAAGAGTTTCAAGATTGACTGAATGAATAACCACCAGGTTCTAAACTCTTTAGTTTGTCTGCCTGTTGCACACTCTGCGGTATGTTCCACCAAACAGGGACCAGTTCCGCTCTGATGCAGCTGATGTTGGAAGGATCTGGAGAATAATTGAAGCAACAGGGGACATGGCTTCACACTTAGAATCCCTTCCACCTGTTTGATGCCTCGGATGTGTTTGACTGCCTCCCAGATGGCATCAGCACTCTACAGCCCTTCCTTGCTGAAAGATTTAGCCAAAAAAACTTTCCCCTGATCTAGATTAAGGTGCTGTGCAATAGCAGTGATGGTACCATATGTCGCAGAAACCTTCTCTCCAGAAAAGACCTGGGCCTGTTCAGCACATTTTGTTTGTTTATTGTTTTCTTCAACTTTTTGTGTTTTATTAGCTTTGTTTAAGCCTCAGATTGTAACAGTGAGCGGTGATTTTCCCTGGAAAATTACAGAAAGTTACCTGGAAAATTCCCTCCCTTTGCAACCCTAACGGCGGGGTAGAGCGTGGAGCTCACTGAGCCACTCTATGGCGGGGGCAGAGGGATAGATCTCACTGAGCCACTCTATGGTGGGGCAGAGGGATACATCTCACTGAGCCACTCTATGGTGGGGCAGAGGGATAGAGCTCACTGATCTACTCTATGGCGGGGCAGAGGGATAGAGCTCATTGATCTACTCCAGGGGTGGCCAACCCTGGTCCTGGAGAGCCGCAGGGGCTGCTGGTTTTTGGTTTCACCTTAAATACGACGACTACTTAGACCAAAGAAACCAGGTGAGCTGAGTTAACTGTGTAATCGACTGCTTTAATTGATCAATTAAGTGACGAGTAACAACAAAAACCAGCCGACCCTGCGGCTCTCCAGGACCAGGGTTGGCCACCCCTGATCTACTCTATGGCGGGGCAGAAGGATAAAACTCACTGAGCCACTCTATGGCGGGCAGACGGATAGAGCTAACTGATCCACTCTATGGCGGGGCAGAAGGCTAGACCTCACTGAACCGTTCTATTGCAGGGCAGAGCGATAGAACTCACTGAGCCACTCTATGGCAGGGCAGAGGGATAGAGCTCACTGATCCACTCTATAGCGGGGCAGAGGGATATAGCTCACTGCTCCACTTTATGGCAGGGCAGAGGGATAGATCTCACTGCTCCACTCTATGGCGGGGCAGAGAGATAGATCTCACTGATCCACTCTATGGCGGGGCAGAGGGATAGATCTCACTGATCCACTCTATGGCGGGGCAGAGGGATAGAGCTCGCTGAACCGCTCTATGGTGGGGCAGAGGGATAGAGCTCGCTGAACCGCTCTATGGTGGGGCAGAGGGATAGAGCTCGCTGAACCGCTCTATGGTGGGGCAGAGGGATAGAGCTCACTGAACCACTCTATGGTTGGGCAGAGGGATAGAGCTCAGTGAACCGCTTTATGGCGGGGCAGAGGGATAGAGCTCACTGAACCACTCTATGGTGGGGCAGAGGGATAGAGCTCAGTGAACCGCTTTATGGCGGGGCAGAGGGATAGAGCTGACTGAACCATTCTATGGCGGGCAGAGGGATAGAGCTCACTGATCCACTCTATGGCGGGGTAGAGGATGTCTAGCTTACTGGGACCATCCCACATTGAGCCACTCTACTTCAGGGCAGAGCAGAGCTCACCTAGCTGTTCTATGGCAACGCAGAGGGTTAGACCACACCAAGCTGCGCTATGGCAGGGCAAGGGATAGAACGGCTGTGCCAGTTGGGCGAATGTGTTTGTACAAATGCGCCACTCACATGACCACGTTAGTCTCCCAGGAGCGTTGCTGCTCTCTCCGGTATGGGCTGTTGTCCTCGCCATCACTCCTGGCATGATGGTTTCTATGGGAACTGCATCATACAGGAAGGACAGTGAGAGTTGGCAAAGCATGCTGGGGCACAGCACATTGTTTAAACAAACAAAAACACTCAAAAACATTCTGTGGACCTAAAATCACTCACTTCTCCATCCAGGCAACACCCTGTCCAGCACTCCTGTTGCAGAATCTGTGGTATCGCTTCCCTTCCTCCTAGAAAAGAGAGGAAGATGGGAAGAAACACAAAATTAATGAAAAAAGATTAACTGGGTCATTACAAGCAGGAAGTACTGCTGCATTTGACTAAGAGGATAGCATCAGGCTAACTGCGCAGGAGGGAACTATATGAGAGGATAGCATCAGGCTAACTCTGTGCTGGTGAGACACATATGAGTGGATAGCATCATGCTAACTGCACTGGAGGGAAACATATGCGAGGATAGCATCAGGCTAACTGTACTGGAGGGAAACAAATGAGAGCAGAAACACAATATTTAACAGTGCAACAGTTGGAAAACACTAAAATCATAACAATTAGCCAACATTGCAACACAATCTTTAATGGGGTGACAGTTAGATAACATCGCAGCGCAATGCGCAATCTTTCATGGGGGTCATTTTTTTATGAGACATTATAACACATCGCTTAATGGTGTTTGGACTTGCACTGGTGTGAGATAAAGCAGTATTTGTGGCACTCTGAGCAAAGCGCTGGAGTTTAGCCCGATTTCTCTGTGCTGAACAGCTTGACAGTCGCGAGCGGCAGCCGATCGCAGAGCCAAACCGTCTGCGACTGCCAAGCAGACCGGCGAGGGAGCCCATGTTTTGGAGTGACTCAGTAGATAAGTGAGCAGCAAATTAACCTGTCGGTTTACAAGCAGGACTGAATCTACACCACACACAGTGCCTTTAACCAGTGCTAGAAACTAATGGGCCAGTGAGGATTACGCCAGGATCTAATATAGGATGAAGGCTCTTGGTGAACGCTAACTGGTGAACGCTAACTGTCTGCTGGAGTACACAACTTTTTTGATAAAAATATCGGGGGATGGTCATGGTTAGTTGTTAGCAGTCATAAAAAGAACCTTCAAATTCTGCATTCTAAAACCAGTGATTCATCCCAAATTTTTTCAAAACAAAGTGGCGCATGACATGACACCCATTGAAAAGATTGACTGGTTCACGTCGCGAACCAATCAACAATGAGTTTGAACTTGCGTGTTCACCAGCTAGACATTTCACCAACAATGGTGGAGAAGCGACCTATTACACCGGCCCTATTTCACGCAAAAAAAAATAATAATTAAAAAAAAAAAAAAAGGGGATTTGGATAAAGCTCGCTAGAAAACTAGAGTAAACATAGGTGCTCATTTACGAAGGTTGCAAAATGTTCGGGAGCGGATTGGTTTAAAGACAAACGTGGAGCTCCCATTGTTTCTACTGCACAGGTCGGTCAAAAATTTCAACACTAACCAATTTACCAGTGGACGTTCTGCTTGCTAGCCAATTGTAATTACCTATAATGAGTAGTAGCTATGTTGCTATTATACTTAACGTTACTTCGGTCGGCAGCTAGTTTTTGAAAGAAGAAAATGTATTCGAAAGTTATCTGTCATATCGATCGCGTTAGCTAGAACCGACTACTCGGTTATAGCCATGCATGCCAGCTGTGCCAGATAATACCTGGTTCAGACTAACGCTACATGAACTCAGTGTGATGTGACGTTTTACTGCAACGTTAGCTATACCAGTCTGTAATCCTGCAATCGTATCTAGAAAACGTGTTAAGGGCGAGGTCTGTCGGAGCAGTGGGGTTGGGGGTGTGTCTCTCTTTCTCTGTGGGCAGGGCCAAGGGGTGTCATGACTTTGAAATGTTTTGACAACAAATTTTACAACAATTTTAAGATAGTTTTGTCATAAATGAGTGCAAGTCCCAATCAGTAGAGAGATTGGAACAGGGACGGTAAACTCTGACCATCCGCAATATAGCTTCTCATTTCAATGTGACTATTTTTAGCCTGATATTTTTCAGTCTCCAAGGCTATTTTCACAGTCCTGAGTTTAAGGACATTGAAAGGAGCATCTCTCTGCCAGTGGGAGTCAGAGTCAAACACACAAAGCAAGATGGAGAGGCTAATAAGGACACACTTAGATGCGATTAATAACTTAATATAATTTTTCCGATGTATTCCAATAAAGATTTGAGCTAGCAATAATAATGTATCAATTTTTTTGTAATAATATGAAAGGACAAGTGTGGTAGGGGTAGAGAGGACGCTTAATCTGAGCCATGTTGTGAACCATCTTTAAAATGGACGCTATGTCACAGGTGACATGTAAAAACTGCCACTGCCACCTATTCCGCTAAAACTCTCACCAGCATTTTATTAAAACAAACATTTCCCAATTTGTGGCTTTTCCACAGGCACAATGAGGGAATATGCCAGTGGGTGCGGGGAGAGGGGCAAACGCTATACAGCCGTAAACAGCAGCAGGCTACAGACAGGCGGTATGCATCCAACTGCAGGCTGCAGGAGGGCGGGGCTTGACGTGAAGGCCAACCTTTAGAAATCCAACCCCCTAGTCCAATGGAGAAATTCGAAAGACGGAATTGTTTTTAACCAATTGCAGGCGTCGACGGGCGGAGCGGCATGTCAAATCCCACCCGTCGACATCCCGCCGTGCCCCTCCCGCATCCTGCAGCAAGATATACTCGAGACAGGTAGACACGCTAAGCACAGGGCTGCGCTGCTCCCAGCATTGAGCGCTCCCTCGTTTGAATTGAGTGCCGTTTATGCGTCGGTGGAGGTCAACCTCGCATCGGTATATCGGAGGGCTTCAAGGGAAACGTTGAATCAGGGAAAACTAATTAGCGGTATCTGTGGGGGATGTTCTTTAATTGAAAAATTTGAAATCAATTTACATGAGGATTGCAGGCAGTAGTGATTATTCAGCACTCCAGGCGTACTCCCTATTCACATCTCAGAGAATTTCTTTAAACGTCCTTACAGGAAATTAGACTTAATTAATTGAGACTTATTGATTAATAAGTAACGAATGATAAGTAATACATCTAACATGTCGGACAGATATGTGGCAACGGAGTAATCATGCTACTGAAATTGTAATATCACAAAACATGCTCCCCTTAAATACAAGGACAGTTACGTTACTGCACAGACCAGGGTGTTGATAATCACCACAAATAAAGCAAAGATAACAGCACATTCTGTACTGTGTTTGTAAATCTGTTTAAAGGTTACTAAATTGGACATTATGTTCACAGTGAGTAAATACTGATATAGTGTTACTCATGGACAGAACAGTTAATCGGTATGGTGTTCATTATGGGCTAGCGACTATGGAGCTGAGATCACTGTACAGTTTCCAGTAGGGTATCAAATATAAGGGCTGCTATGGGGCTTAGCAACCTTGTTCCTGGAAAGGGTCTGTTTCTTCTTTCTGCACACGGTCACTGATTAAGCTCACTGAAAAACAACTAAAGAATCCAAGGTTGTCTGCACGTGATTTTAAAGTTCTGCTGAATCCGGTGAAGCTGGACTGGTGTACATGCTCACGGATATGCACACACACACACACAAACAGATGCATACACACACACACGAATGCACGCATACACGCAATTTCACCAGAATGAGGCTGTAGCCAGGCCTGCCTTGTCATGCAAACCAATTCTCACTTCACTCCACGCCACACTTGGTCACACAGAGAGAGGAGCGCATACTCTTATCACAAACACAGCTGCAAGTCAGAGCCCTTAGCCAATATCCTCTCTCTCTCTCCTCTTCACTCACTCCAGGAGAACCAGTGCCACAGTTCTCAGCTCCTAATGAATTTCAGCGCTGTTGTTTCTCTTAATTAACGGTAATCTGCTGGCAAAGCCACAGCAGGGACAGAGAAGAGGGAAACAGAGAAAAACAGGTAAGAATCATGGCTAGGGAGAAGGAGCATTATCATAAAGTCTATCAAAAATGCAGTTGAATCATCCCCTGGCGCTATTGCCCATGTAGAAGGCGCCTTGTTTGACATATGGTAGAAGAGAAAATGAAGGAGGGCCCATTTCCGAGAGACCGCAGCGGTGCCAGAAACGCAGATTCATGATGATGAAGGCACGCGCTGCTAATTTATCAAAAGTATCCCTCCAAGGCGCGGAGGTGAAATGAATCCGCGCTCCAAACGGAGGCTGGAAAACAGGCGCAAATGGGTGCATGAAGGATCACTTTCTTCCACGAATCGTGTCAAGTAACTATTATTTTATTACTTTTGTTCATCTTCGATTCTCTGAAATGAATCAATTTTGAGACAAATATTTTATTGGAGAAAAAGGGATTGTTTCGCAAGCGTAGCTACATCCTGTCTTTTGGAATGTACACGAATGTACCTAAAAAAGCAACAATTCCGTTAAGCACAAACTGCAGTTTATTGAATAGACATATTCGAGGTCAAATTTTGCAACAGAAAAGGAACATAGATTTGTTCGGAGGACGTTCGCGGTTTCCGTGTACTTTATCATGAGCAACGGCAGGCGGTAAAAGAGATTCCCCCGGGTAAACCGCGAGTCATAATGCACTCCTGAAATATAATAGCTTCCACAGGGGCGTTTAGATCTCCCCACGCCCTCTCAACAAGAGAAAGACTAATGCATCTATTAAAAACACACATCTAAAGTGCTCTGGCGCGCACGTGGAATTCATTCATTCACTTTCCACTCTTCAAAATATGTTCTTAAAAAAATGTTGTGGACAGGACCAACGCCATGCGTCTGCGATACTATATCCTCGCGGTAAGGACGCGAACGCTGACTTCAATGTAAAACTGCAGACGAAAACAAGTTAATAATGCAATCCTGTCGATATGAATATAAATGAAAGGTTAACAATGGAAGTTAGAATCGCCAGTAGCCCTATGTAGCTATATAATCCAGACGAGAAGGTGGCTACGGTTTGAAGGCGGAAACTAAAAATGTCATAGGCTGATAGGCGCATACGTTTCGTTGACCCCTGCTATATCATGTATATTTGAAATTATTCCGAGCCACACTGTGTTCAGGCACTTAAGGGTCAGTTATAGCAATGACAAGTATATTGTGGGCCAAAAGTGGCACCACTGTAACCAACCACATTTTGATCGCGACATTTGGATTCTGCGCCAAATGCAGCTTTGCCTCTAACCCATATATCATATTGTGGCTGCATTCTGGCAGCCAGATTTGGATGGGTTCATTGCCGTCATTCCATGGCGGTATGTGGCCCTGTGAAAGTGGTAAGTGTGGGCCAGCCATACCACTCAGTTGCTATCTGATTTATCACAGTAACTGTGCCACGCAGCATCTACACCACAGTCTTCGTTTTTTTCTGCTCTTTGCTTTTCGTTAACAACGTTAAAGCAAATGCTGTGATCATACTGTATTAGGCATAAACAGTTCAGTGCTGGTTATGGACTAGTGTGATTGGGGGGCATTTTGGACATTTTTTTGGAAAACTTTTTATTCAGGGCACAGTGTGTGCCATACAGTTTACAGGTTTTTTTTAAATCCTCTGTATGCTACAGTGTGTATTACAACGTATATATTATGTTCACTTTTTTCAAGTTTTATTTTTCTTAACGATTAACTAACTGTATAGGCCTGCATTGATTAGTGATTTTTATTTTAATTCAAGATCATTGACTCAGTCTTTTCCCTTTCATTTTATAGACATGCCCATTGCCCAGTTATGCACTTGTGGTCAATCGGACTGCTGCCCCCCACCCCCCTATATTCAGCCGTGGCGTGCATGTGTGCCTACGTGTGTGTGTGTGTGTGTGTGTGTGTGTATCAGACTGAGTGAAGAGAGCTATCGAGAAAATGACGGCTTGTGATCCACACCGGGAGATTGCGCGAGTTAAATCGTAATGAAAATGTCAGCAGTACTTTGAAGCAAACGTGCTGTTCTTTATCAGGAGATGCCTCCACTATTGACCTTCGCAGCACAAACGCGAGTGCACAGTTCATTCTGCTGAATGGTGTCCTCATGTCACTGCAAGAAACACTTAATTGACTGGCCTGCGTCTTTACGCAGTGCGTCGTGCGGTAAGGTATCAGAGAGAAAAGTATACAAGTAACCTTCTGCACATTATCATTCTCAGACAGGCTTTATGACACAGATTACAAGGGTTCCCAGTACAATGCTTTATTCCACAATAGTGCCAGACTCATTTCCTGGGTGGATACTCACAAGAAAACATTAAAAAATGTCTCTAAAGATGCACCTATCCGTGATTCATATCAAGTGAAAATGTATTTATATAGCGCATTTAACAAATAATTGTCACAATACGCTTCACAGAAAACCCAGCCTAAACCCAGACAAGAGCAAGCCTAAGGCAACAGTGGCACGGAAAAATTCCCTGGATGGCAGATAGGAAGAAACCTTGGGAGGAACCAGACTCAAAGGGGGAGCCCCTCCTCCTCTGGTCAGCACAGGGTTTTCATGACCAATATAGACAATCAGCCAATGTTCACGTTAATAGAATTAGCAGCAGATAAGTTACAGTCCTGAGGTGGCAGCTGGGACAGTGGGTGAGCGGCGATGGTGGGGGACCGGCAAACGGTGCCGGAAGGGGGGGGGCTAACAGTGATGGAGGGGAGGCCAGAAGGCAGCATTCTTGGGATTGGGGGCAAGAGCCCCGCCCGGGGCATGCGGAGGAAAAATTGAGAATAGCCGGTTAGGGAAGTGCAATAGAGCAACAGACAACTGGGGATTACACGAGTGGCCCCGCCATGCAGAAGTCATTTCTAGCTTCATATACAAAAACAAGGTTTGAGAACCCATGTAGTCATGAAAGGGAAACACTTATCAAGAGCCAGCCCAAGAAGGTGGGGTCACAGCTGTTGACAGGTGACAATAAGGAAAGGATGCCACCCCACAATACTGTATGGCTAGCTACAGGCTTCTCTTGCCCTATCTCCAGGGACAACTGATTATAAGCCTGATCATAAAGGTGCATTTTTAATAAGACGTATATATTGAGACCGTGTCTGATTCCCTTATATTTTTTGGAAAGGTGTGCCGTAGCGGCACTCTTCCCTGATTTACGTCCAAATTCTAAGTCGTATGTTTTTTAATTCTCTTGTAAGCGCTTGCCACTAATTTGCCACGTGCCACTCCGTGAATGCGTCAAACCCCGTTTTAATTGCTCCCGCGTGAATGTCTTCCTAAACTGGATGCAAAATGAAATTTATAAACGATTAATAATGACAATATGGACGTGTTGATGAATTGTTGGTTTTGCATGTGTGTGTGTTGCATAAATCGCATGCCTAGGATATGAACAATTTCAACATTTTTTTCAAAGACATTCCACAGAGCAATTATTGGGTAATAATTCAACGCTAGGCTCGTGCTTTCTTAGCCACAATTTCCCGCTATATGAGTAGCTCTTGACAGCTACCAACCAGATATAGATTTTTCACTCCCAGCCAAATACAACAGGGAAAAGGTAAAAACTGAACACAAATTGAACTTGATGTAATTCATAAGAATCTATCATTTATCGAATAAAGTAATGTAGATAGCAATATGCAGTTGCTAAGTTACCACGCTGCAGTTTTCGTCCATGCGGTTTTCGTCCACTATATTTGAAATCCAATTAGTTTAAATCTATTAATGAGTTCGCGTTAAGGGGCACGGTT
This sequence comes from Ilyophis sp. 1 JC-2022, assembly GCA_022702515.1. NCBI lineage: Eukaryota > Metazoa > Chordata > Actinopteri > Anguilliformes > Synaphobranchidae > Ilyophis > Ilyophis sp. 1 JC-2022. Next base: position 87,291,722 of record CM040402.1, on the reverse strand, counting down.
TTTGTTTTGAGGGAAAACTGCATTTAGAAATGAGAAGCCCGTTATTTCCTACCTCGGGCCAATGTCCTGACTGCAGTTAGTGAGTAGCTAATTAAGTTGCTTACGTGTCCTCGTGGAACCTCAGGAAGACAAACACTGCATAATCTACAAGTCTTCTTGAACACATGTTATTTGCCCAAAAATAAAATTAAGTCAAGACCACCAAATGAAGAGAATAATTATGCGAATAAAACCGTAAATTAACGTTTCTGAATTAACATGTCTCGTAACTGTAATTTCTACGTGCAAGAAATCGGATGAATATGAATACCAGAAGCATGCCAGATCACAATTTGAATAGTAGCCTAAACTATGAGATATGGAAGAGTAATTTACCGATTTATAAAATATGGGGACTAAACCGTTTCCCTCTAGATAGGCTAGTTTAGGCCTATAAAGTAGCTACAGATTACAAAAATACAGAGAATGATGGAAGTTGTAACGTGGAAGCTTTTTTATCAAATACCAGTTGGAATTAGAGGGCACCACGTCATTTAACGTCTTCGAGAAATTATCGTTTTTCATCCGCGCAGCTCAAGAAAGTGGCGCTGTTTTTCAGAGAAATTGGGTTGGACATTGGGGAGAAAGGGCAAGCGAGTGACCCAAAAAATCCCCGTAATTACAGACCACCTCGGAGCAAACATGAAGATAACTGTCTGGCATACTTTGTACGGCTGTGCGAAAGACAACAGCTCAACACGGAAGAGGTTAAACAAATATGCCAGATAACAGTAGCTAGGCTACTGAGCTACGACTGTGATTGGCAGAAGCTAGCAGTGTGCACTCAATATCCACAGTTAATGCGTCAAAACCATATCATCCACGTTAAATATTCGAGAGTATAGGAGACCAAATTAATCGTTTTCAGACTGTCAAGGCGTTCATTGCCTTAATAATGTTCCCAAGAATTTGAGGAATTAGAAACGTGCAGCTATTGTCGTTCTAGTGAATGTCCATCAGTCAACTTTTGAACAGTGGCACTGCAGTCCCCAGTGCTGTCCGTCTTTCAGAGTACAATATGTTCGGAACTACATAAAATAAGAAACGGCGGGAGCAGACTGTACGCTGATTCTATTGAGGCATATGCGAGAGCGCACGTGCTTAAGCGCGAATGAAAAATGAAACCCATTTCAAGTGTCAGACGGAGTGAATAGCGTTATAATGAGACCTCAGCTGCCGATGCCAACTAGAGAGGCGAAAATCAGCTTCGAGCCGGGACAGGAGACGCTGTTAAACACAATGGAATTACATCTTTAAATGTACCCAAAAAAAGGCAATTACGTTGCGAACGGTGATGGTATTTATTGGATTATGCATTACAGTTTTTGCAGAAAATAGCATTAAGGGGGGTTTAAAATGAGAAATATGAGCCGTGGTTCTGAAAGGACAGCTCCCTCCCTCATTACGTCAAACGAAATCCAGCATCGCTCTTAGTCGCCTCGGCTACCACAGGGAGTTTGCATGAAACATCTACCCTGCTGGTCGTCTTTTCAACAAGTGAAGTGATTTCACACTCTTGTAATTGATGCATCTAAAAATATAACTGGAAGAACTTTATTCATGATGTCACTTTCAAACATATTGAATCTTTGGATGACTGTTGCATGTAGGCTATACTGGTTTTCAGAACGCAGGGTGTAAGCAGGATTTATTCCCAATTGTGGAATCCCGTTCCTTCGTGCAGTTCAGCTTTTAAAATTCCTTATAAAACCAATCGATTCGTCTCTTTTTTCTCCGCGTTTATTCAATCACAACAGTCTGATATAAATCGGGCGGTGCTGAAAATATCAATCATCAGCATAACCCGATATAACAAAACAGACACAACCCAACGCACCACAATCCTTGTCGTGTGGGTTATTTTTCTTCAGTCTCGCACAATCTGTCTGTTCTTAATGAATCTGATGGATCGTGGGTCCAATTTACCTGATTGATACAGAGGGAAAGGCGCTTCCTCTCCCGCGTGCCAGTCAGGATGCCGCCGCGCGCTCTCCCGTCTTCCCGCTGATAAATGGCACTGCAAGAAGGGACAAAGTTACGCGGATTAATAATTGCATAGTACAGCTAAGTGTCTATGTACACTGTGGTCCTTCAAAAATGAGGCGGATCTCGCCTTCCATTCTCCAAGAATGACAGAATGACAGCTGGAAAGACTGATGTAGGCTATAGGCAAGTTGGAAGACAGACCAGAAGCATCAGTAAACGAAGGCTGAATTTAAATTATAATATTGATATATATATATAGCTTATCAGTATATCAATATTAAAAACAATCGCTACGTCGGTATTAGTCTAATGCATATATCGTCACTAAAATATATACAAACCGATTATTGCTACTCCTCAGCATGGTTGGATCTTGTTGCAGGCGCTCGAATCTCAAAGAACACTTTGAAACGAAATAGCCTTGCAGTCAGCCACCCGAATTGGAAAGTGTTCTCGCAGCCAATGAGATGTTTAGGTCGTACATGACTTATACCACGGGTCGCGAGGACTGGGAGTCATTTAGCCCGGTAATCAACATCAATCACAGAGGCTTGTTGCCGCTTTCTGCAAGGCGAGCGAAAAAAAACCACATGCATTCCTGCCGAGGAACAAAAAGACCCCCCCCCCCCCCCTCCTAGCATTAGACTTACAGTGAGTCCAGATTGACTGACAGGACATACGAAAGTTTATTTTGGCGACAGTCATAAAACATTAACTGACATAGCCAACTTAATTAACTGCTCGTGGGTGAAAAAGATCTGTCTGCAATCACGTACAACGAAACATACATTTCCATACACTTAGAGGCAGAAGGCATAAGGCATTCGAGATTTATATTTTCATGCTCATTTGTGAAAAAAGCATATATTACGTCTCGATTATTTTAGCCTATACTCATAATGGAGTTGCACTCGTGTGTTTTAATGTGCCAAACAGAAGTACAGCATGTTGATCCAGTTGACTCACATCAGCATCTGAGGTTATTAGGCTACCATCCTGGCAACTAAACGTTTCACATTCATTGTACGAATTCTACAAAGTGACCCATGGCTTAACTACTTCACTGTCATCAGCTAACGTAGCAGAGCCTCCATGCGTAATAACCTTGTTCGTACAAAAACAAACAATCAAAAAGGAACAAACAGCTAATCTCATCCTGATGACGAAGAGAACACAGTCTGGTGTAACTAATATTCCGAACTTCAGAATGCATTCTGGGCAACCAAATGAACGCCGAGTTTGCGCATCCTTAGTGACGGTCTCACTAAGTCGTTTATAAAACAGGTCCTTTATGTACCTATTCATCACACTGGGATACACAAGTGCTTACGTTTTCCGCACTACCATTCTGCTAACACGTGACTTGTCTTAGGTAAAGAGACTGAAGATTAAAATAAACAAAATTATTAAAGTGCTGAGGCAATGTAGATAGAAGGCGTGCACTTTGAGAATAAAAACGCAAGGTATACGGGATTTGCATCAGTCGGAGATGACTGATCCCAAAATAAGGTTGCAATGTTCGGTCTGTCCGAATCATCTTTGTAAAGATATTAACAGGTGGTGCAGGATTAAAAAATAACCTAAATATCTTTTTGAGCAGATGAGTCTTTTTTTCTAAGGACCAATGTCTTACAGTACAATTAATGCGGTTAACTTCACATACTGCCCTGTATCAGAGGCTTACAAAAGGATTACGTTTCCTCTCACTTATGGCCTAGTGTTTGTGCTCGGGCTGACTCTTAACGGGACGGTACTCTGGTTCGTGTGCGGCAGAACCAAGACCTGGAGCTGCTCCGTCATCTACCTGGTCAACCTGACCGTGGCTGACCTGTTCTATGTGCTGACGCTGCCCCTGCTGATAATCAGCTACGGCATGGACGACGTGTGGCCTTTCGGCAATGCCACCTGCAAAGCCGTGCACTACTTCTTCTACATGAACCTTGAGTGCAGCACGATGTTCCTGGCCTGCATGAGCGTCCACCGCTTCCTGGGGGTGCGTTACCCTATTAAATCCATGGGCTACAGGACCAGAAGGGTGGCCACGTTCACCTCCGCCTTGGTTTGGCTTCTCGTCACCACGGAGATCACGCCCACGGCGGTCTTCGCGCATTCCGGGTTTATCAACAACATGACCGTGTGTTTCGACATGACCAGCCCGGCAGGATTCGACCAATATTTTCCCTACGGCATGTTTGTCACCGCGGTAGGATTTCTCTTCCCCTTCTTAGTCATCATCACCTGCTACTGCTTAATGGTGAGGACGCTCTCCAGGACCGATGAGAACATGCAGATGGGAAAGGAGACGCGCAGCAAGTCCATCCGCACCGTACTGGCGGTCTGCTTGCTGTTCACGCTCTGCTTCCTGCCCTATCACATAATGAGGGTCGTGTACTTGTTTGTGCGCGTCTACATGCCCAGCAACTGCAGGATCCTCAACCTGGCGATGTTTTATTACAAAATCTGGAGGCCCGTTGTCAGCTTAAATTGCTGCGTCAATCCCCTCTTGTACTTCACCTGCTCCGACAGCCACCGCAGACAGCTCTTCGCTAAACTGCGCAAGGGGAGGGTCCACCCGACCGCGCGCTCCATGTGGGTGCAAGGAACTGCGGGAAAGGAAAACGGCCCCTCTAAGGAGCTGCCGGGTTACGCCCGGGGTTCAGTTTAAGAGGTGCGACGCCTCAATAATGCATACTGGAGTTTAGAATGAGGTGAGGATATGGGACACGTTTTATATGGAAGATAATGTTGGTATATACTGTAGTATAATGTTAGAGAAGTGCACTTGTAACCCAAATGTTGCAGGTCCAATTCACAGGTTGGACACGTTGTAACCCTGAGCAAGGTACTTAACATGAATCGCTTCAGTAAATATCGAGCTAAACGACTACACAGTAATGTAACAGAAACTGTATATCCTGGCACAACTGGAAAGGAGAGGGCATAACACAGGCTAGTGGAGAGATTAGGTTCATATGTTTATCTTTCCAAATGTCTTGAAGTGTTATAGAAATGTAAATAAACGAGCATGACGGATGATCGATGACTATGGAAGTTCGTCACTCCGTGTTTAATGCAAATTAAATGACGTAGGCCTACGGACGGACGGAGATATCAACTGCTCTGAAGTAGAGTTAAATACGCATTGTTAAAGTATTTCTGAAGAAACAGAAACAGAGTGCAACAATGGATGTGGTGTGCTTGGGGTGCGTCTGAGCACAAACAATTTTGTTTCATGATTATATTATAATTTTTTCCCCTCTATGACTCATGTAGGGAACGTTTGAGACACACAGGTGAAATAAAGCTTGATGACTACACTAATGACACTTAACGACTATGCAAATGAAGCTAGAGAGAAAAGGCTAATGGACACAACATTTCCGAACTGCACTCCATTCAAATCTCATTTTATTTACATGCTTTTCACAAGTTAGGAACTGACCCCATTGGGATGAAGACTGCAACCCGTTCCATTCTCATTGAAATGTGCATTTCTCTTAACTTCGTGTTTATATATACACTGACATCATTTATGCAACAGTACTAGTGTAGTTAACTTTAACAGCTTATGGAATGCCACTCCTCCACACCCCTTCCCCAGACCCCTAACATGAGGACAGACCTCCCACAGAAATTACAACACAGTGCAAATATTAGGGTCATAACTGGCAGTCATATTACTGAAGATCTATTCTTTAGTAATATAACTGATCTCTATCATTCTTTTAAATTTACAATCGACATTTACATATGTCAGTAACCACCCCCCCAGAAAAAGACAGGATATTTTCACATACAGCTTTAAGGCACATTTAAAATTTCCCCTCACTTGAATGCGAAAAGTAAAGACATCGAAATGGAATTGACCTTCATCGTGTGTGTCACACAAAGAGAAAATAAAATGATCATTGGAGCCATTGGAAAATCATTAACAAAAGGTTAATTAAGCATTCAGGCCTGATAGAAGGCTGTAACACTGGAGCATTCCATGGTGGCTGGCTACACTGAATTTCATGCCTTAATTGGCTGCAGTAGTATCCAGTATTTTGTGCCAAAACCCCTCGAGTTTAAAGAGCAGAGAAGCACCCTTCACCACAGTTCTAATTTTGATACAGAAAGCTTTAAAAATAGAACAAAATGTTTTTAAATATAGCCAATCCAGTTTGAATGGTGTTTAGCAAGGTCACTGTCAATTCCACTGTTAAATTCAGGAATTGAGCCCTGGTGTGTGGAACCATCCTCAGGTTTCTCAGAACAGTTAAACACGTGCTGTACCCACACCAGATTTTCAGCTCTGTATTCTGAAAACAGAAAATTCTGTCTCTGCTGCTGGAAGCCAAAACATTCCAATATGATGCATTTTCTGAATATTAATGAAGGGGTGTGGCCAAGTAGAGTGCTGGGGGATTGGATGCTGTGTACTGTAATACAGTAGTAGAATATCTGGCAACCAACCAGAACCTCCTGTAGTTAAGGAGTAGAGTGGAAAAGAATGTAGGAGGTGAGTATCTGGCAATCTGAGAATCTGAGGCCCCACCCTTCCCAGGAAAGACCCCGCCCCCCTAGGCTTACGAATGGAGCACAGGGATAGCATTACTTCAGCACACTCCTGTGTCCAAGGGAGGAATGGTGGCTGGAGAAATGGTCTGGGAGCTGTGGGGAAAGAACACACTGTCAAGCACAACAGGGAGCCAATCAAAAATGCAGACAAAAAAACAACAAAAAAAAACTTCCAACTTCCTGGAACAACCAGAGATAATTACATGGGGATTGGGCGTTGGTGCGGTCACCGTATAAACGCTCTATGGTTACCACCGTTCTAGAATAAACTAGAGAAGAGCTCCACAAACCACAAAGTACGTTGGAAAAAATAAAGCCGATGGTGATTGGTGGATATTCTTCAGGGTAAATGGAGCAACAGGAGCGGGCAGGGACCTGCGTGTCCGTACCTGGGCACCCAGCCTGGACAGGTATCGGTTCCTCAGTCCAAACGCTGACATGGGCCTGAGCTGGGTCACCTTCTCGTCTTGCTGCTGACACATCAGCGGGCGCTTCTTCCTGAAAGACAGCAGGTGCGCTCACCTGACCTGAGAAAGATTCCACACACCGGATAATGATTCCATACCGATCACCATCAACCCTAACCGCATGTGCGCCTACCCAGGGAAAATCTACATACAAACCTCACCAGCATCCACAATCACAGCAGGTACTCACCCGAGCGCAATCCTACACACCTAAAAAAAAAACTCCTGAAGCATGTCTAAACACACCTGCCTTAACACCATTACGCACACATGAATACACACCTAAAAACTGTACAGCACACCTCAAGAACCCAATGCAACAGTAAATACAGACTGGAAGAACCTTGAAAAAACCCACCTGAAACAAGCTCCAGATTATATGCATGAAAAATCCCCCTTCAGCAGGTTTTTGAAAAGAGTCAATGAAAGACATAAAATGAACTGTAACTACTTCCCGAGTTGAACAAAGTGAGACGACAGTTTTAAATTTCAACATAATGTTTATTTGTTCTCCTACTCTGCAGAGTACATCGTAAAAAATAAAATCAACTGCATTCATCAGATTCAACAAATTACATCGGTCTTTGATGGATTCCCTTCTCTGAATTGATTAGACACATTCGCCTGAGTAGTTAGTAAACAGGAGAATGTAACATTGTAAGCTCAGGGCTTACGGTAGGATTTAAGGTGAAGGCTTATAAAGTACCAAGTGGCACATAAGCCCATAAAAGGCTTGTAAGAGGAAACGCCTGTTTTGAACGTGTTAAAATATGAGGGGAAAGTATACAGTCAGTTTGTCCCCGGAACCACACCCTGAGCCAGCCAGAGGATGGGCTTCCTCGTTTGGAGTCTGGTTCCTCCCAACGTTTCTTCCTTTTTGTCCACATAAGGAGTTCCTCCTTGCCACCGTTTCCCCAGGTTTGCATTAGCAGGGGATTCTGTAATGTCTATTGTCACAAATGTTTTGTTAAAGCAATCCCGTGCAAATTGAAATGTCAGTAAATATTCTGTTATTTCCTGTGAGAAATTAGTTTTCCAATTTTTTCCCCTGGATTTTCACGTATGAGGCACTCGAGGATGCCTTGGTTGTGCTCTCTTCAGTCAAAGTGCAAGCCACACTATTGGCCGACCTCTACATTAAATGTAACGTTACATTAAATAAGCAGAGAGCAAATAAAATAAAATAAAAACAGGCTCAAAAGTAGGCTACACTGGGGCAACACTTGCGACAGCTTTCGGTAAGCTTAGCCTAGCCTAGCCTACCAGAAGCAATCAGTTTGCAGTGAAAATGTGTAACGTTTTATGACGCGTGGGGAACATTTTCGATGTGACGACAACATGGAGTAGACACTCTCATCTCTGCCATTCCAGACGCTGATTACGGAGACTTTATCTCGTCCGAATCGGCCATTAACATTACAGACGTCCTGTGATAAGAATTACTACATTGTCCTGAAAACCTATCCCGTCCGAATAGGGCTGTAGACTATCACCTTCTCCACCTCGATTCTCATATTTTCACCCCTTTCAAGCATACTATACCACACTGGAGGTCGGTTTCTGTAGGTTAGGACCTCCAATTCAACATCATCATATTGACGGACTGCCCTGCAGTCTAAACGTCTGGCAAAAATAAATCAAATATAAAGTCTCAACGTTACTTTCTAGTGGCATGGTCCTTTTTATAATTTAACCTCAAATGTACGGTGACTAATGTCAGTATCTGGCAGGAGCCAAACTAAACTGCCCTGATGTGTAGAAACAGCAAGCGCTCTCACTATGTTGTGTCCTGGACAAAGTGATTAGAATCAGGAAAAAAGAAAACAGGATGCAAACCATATAAGAGCTCAGATTAGACATGATTTTCTGATTTTAAATTTCAGCTTTTGCTTTGTGACACTGAGTTTGTGTTTTTAAACACCTATTTTGTTGATTACCTCAATCATGACAAACAGCTGTTGAACGGGAGCTTTTGCGATAAAAAGGAAAAAACATAAGAGCATGCAGAAAGCAAGAAGACAAGCATTGCATGTATGTATCAAAAGGCCCTCGGTTTTGGATACAAAAAATAAAAACGACTGTTCCCGCCGTAACTCTTTGTACAGAGAACAGATCAAAAACATGTATTTTATGAAAGGAGGACTGTTGGAAGGGAAGACAGAGAATGAGCACCGTGTACAGAGCTGAATCGGTGCAGTAGGCCCTCCACCACTAGGCAGATATGAAATATGAGGTCTTAGTGCAGACTTAGTGATTTATACTCTCCAAATGGAGCCATGACTCGACCCCCCTTCAAAATGCAGCCTCTCCCTGCACATTCACTGGAGACTTTCCCATTCAAATCTGTTAACTGTACTAATGATACCCAGTTCACTGTGAACTGCATTGTGTTTGTTACTAGGGATAGCTGCTACTGTATGGGAAGAATGTGCTTTCTTATCTGTTCTGTAGTTACTTCGATGACCTTTCTATATGCACTTACTGTATGTCGCTTTGGATAAAAGCATCTGCTAAATGACTGCAATGTAATGTAATGTAATGATGGTTAGATGCCTATGAGGAAATGTGGTTAATTATGTGGGAAAGTCCCGGTGCTGTGCAGGTGTGGGGTACTCGCCTGCTGGCAGACGGCATACCTGCACTTTTCTGTCACTCATATTTAAAAGGTAAAGGTGCTCTAGAATTAAAATAACTGAAATAAGCTATAAACCAGCTCAGACAGCAGAGGGGTCAGTGAGGTCAGTGGGAAGGGTGGAGCCAGCAGCAGCTGTGGGAGGAGCCTGTGTGACACAGTAATGCCCCAGGTGAGTGAGTGACAGGTGAGGCTCCTCAGGTGGGTGGTGGCAGCTGGACTGAACGTGCTCACCTGTAACACATCACATCATAGGAGAGGTTAGTCTGGGAATACACCAGGTGTGCAGAACAAGCATGTGTGTTAAAAGAAGCACACATACATCAGAAGACACTGAAACCTTTTCCTCAGCAGTATCGCCATGCAAGCTCTGATAAAACATGCATCGGATATCAGGTGAGGAAACAACCTTAAAACAGTTCCAAATGAGGTCATCTCACAACCAACGTCTAACCCCTCCCACAAGTTGGGCACCACTGCTCTACGGAACACGGCCGTTCCACCTGCCGCTCTATGGAACACGGCCATACAACCTGCCGCTCTACGCAACACGGTTGTTCCAAGCTGCCGCTCTACGCAACACAGTTGTTCCAAGCTGCCACTCTACGCAACACGGTTGTTCCAAGCTGCCGCTCTACGCAACACTGTTGTTCCACGCTGCCGCTATACGCAACACGGTTGTTCCAAGCTGCCGCTCTACGGAACACGGCTGTTCCAAGCTGCCGCTCTACGCAACACGGTTGTTCCAAGCTGCCACTCTACGCAACACGGTTGTTCCAAGCTGCCGCTCTACGGAACACGGCTGTTCCAAGCTGCCGCTCTATGGAACACGGCTGTTCAAGCTGCTGCTCTACGGAACACGGCTGTCTTTAAACCAGTGATGCCACCAGAACTGAATGCAGAAGCTTAATTGGTTTAAGTACGACAGTGATGAGTGGAGTTAAACAGCAGTCAAATCCGAAAAAAGTGCAGTCTTCCAGGACTGATATTGAGCAACATCCATCTGCTGTTAAACGACTCTGCCGCATCACAGCTCTATAAAAGAGGTGAGTACAGGGTCAAAACTCACCACAGCCCATCGCTAACGGACCTAAACCCCTTCTGGACCATGCTGGCCCAGCCGTACTCACTCCGAGTCAGACGCGTTGCTCTTCTGGAGTTTGTCTCTGACCGAGGCTGAGAGGTTCAGATCTCCTCCTGGAGGAAGAGAGGAGTTCACAGCATTGTAACTACTGGAACCAGCAAAGCAATCAGGCGCGTAAACAGCAGTGACGTCAACATCGTCCGCCTCTTACCTCTGAGCAAGTTCACAAAGTACAGCATTACCACGGCGATCAGGGACACTGAGAGAGGAGAAAAACAGCACTGAGAACCATACCTGCACAAACCTTAGACACATACCGGCACACAGTTGATACAAACACCTGCAGCACACACAGCTGAGACACATACACATACACATACACGAGTACACGAGACAAGAGGTACCCGCACGTCTCAGACAGACACCTGCACACATCTCAGAGTGACAAACGGGTGTAATCCGGGCTAGACGGGGCGGGACTCACAACAGACAGAGGCACAGAAGAACACCTCCAGGAACAAGTAACCGCTGCTGTCCAGGATAGAACCTGCCGCCATGGCGATGAGGGCGAGGCCAAGATTCTGAATGGACTGCATACTGTGGACGGTGAGGGGAGGGCAGGGTTAAGAAGATGGGACGGAGAGGCAGGGGATACCCCTGAGAATACATACTAAGGAGAACAGACCATTCAGCCCATCTACACTCATCATTCACCCACAGTTGAGAGCGTCAGGCCTGGACATGAACACCCTGAGGAGAGACTCCTGTTATCAGTGCAGAATTTAACTTTAGCTCATTTCCACAAGTCACCCCGACCTCACTTAGCTCTAGCTATCCAACATGGTGTTATTGCTAATTAGCATTAATACTTTATTTAGAGCAGTGGTGCCACATCAAGTGCCATGGAGGGCCGAGAGTATGCAGGTCAATCACTACAACCAATCACTACACCTGCTGATTTCACTAATTAAACATGCCTTCAACCAGAGGGGAGGAAACTAATTGGTGAAATTAGCAGGTGTAGTGATTGGTTGGAATGAAAACCTACATACTCTCAGCCCACTAGGGCACATGATTGGGCACCACTGATTTAGAGCCTACTACAGGTAGAAAACAGACACACTGCTCCATCCTAAGCATCATTATTTTTCTGAGAGTATTGAGAGAATTGACAGCAAACATGTAACAATTTTGGAATAAACATCCAATTTTATATTCTGTACATACGGTATAACCTTATTGGGTCATTCCATATCAGATCAACGAATGCCCCATGCTCTTCGGTCTCGAATTTTGCTGAAATTTTTACCAAAGGTTCTATAGCCGTAGTAAGGTACAGATCCAAAGTTCCAGTACCCCATATCTTTGCAAATACAGCACATAGAGCAAATACATTTTCTGTGGTGATAAACAATGGCTATATACTGGATTTAAATCAAAATATCAATGATTAATGTCAATAGCAATTGCCCAGATGCATTTGAAATGTCCCAAATATGTAATTTAATTCTGCGAGCAGCCATGTTTAAGGACCTAAATGAGCTACCCAATTTTTTTAACTCTCAAAGCTGGTCCGACTGGCTATGTAATTCCTGCATATTATAACTCTATGTTCATTAGCTATCACATGATACCCTCCTAAAGTCAGGAAAAAACATTTTGTAGCACATTTTCAACAGACCAAAACCTCAGGGGGCTACAAATTCATTGTTCTATGTACTGTATTTACAAAGATATGGGGTACTGGAAATAGCCCAAAATAAGACGGCCGCAAAGTTCGGGCAAAATGTGACGCATACCATGCACAGTAAAATGGCCATATCTCAAAAACTAGTTGGACCACAGAGCTCAAACTTTGGACCCATTAATATGGCTATAGAACTTTTGGTAAAAGTTTCAGCAAAATCCGAGACGTATTTTGTGGGCTCCACAAAATATTGGGTGATTTGACATGAAATTACCCTATTGTATGTTGACATTGTTGAGCCCAACCCAGCCCTGCCACACCCAGCATAGATCATGTGACTAAAAACTCACAATCCGTAGGCGGTCCCCAGCTGGTGATCAGGAACCAGGAAGGCCACCATTGGCCAGAGTGCACAGGCCAGCAGGGAGTAGGACACGCCCAGCAGACTCTGCAGAAAAAGGTTCATCCTGTTAAAGCCATAGATCCTATAAACTCAGCAGCTGTGTTCTCTCGTGAGTTCCCACCATCCTCTCTGCTTCTTAACTACAGGAGGTTCCGGGTGGTAACTGGAGTATCTGGTGAGGAGGTTCCAGGTGGTAACGGGAGTATCTGGTGCTATATTACAGTGCAGGACAGCAATCGTCATAGTATTGTTATCGGTCACGAGACGCATTTGGAGACGCATTCATTGGAATGTTCCAGCTTGACTGACAGGTAGGGCTGCGCAATTAATCAAATTTGATTGTGACGACAATTTTGGCAAAAATAATCGAGAACGACAATTTTGAAGGCAGTCTGTTTACAAATGAAAAACTCTCACTTTACTGGACTACTCTCTGGTGTTCTATATTAAATCAAGCACTCCTATTTGACCTCCCTCACAGTAGAGGGTTAGGGTTAGAAAATGTGAAAATATAAGCATTATCCTGTTCATTCAAAATATTAAAGTGAAATACATGTAATAGGTCTGAAATACAAAAACCAATGAATAATCATGTTAAATAATGATGATAACAATATTGACTAATATAACTGATTATAATTTTTGCCATAATCATGCAGCCCTAGTGACAGGGAGACAGAACATTCAGTGTTAAAGATACGGTGTGAAGTATCAGATCAGATTGATCTACTGAACCTGTGCTAATACCCACATATGTACCCATGCCCTCTATATGTATGTGAACACAGAAACATGCAACAGGCCTGCAATACACACACTATTACACTGACATTTCAAAAGGCACGCACTTTTCACCAGGGACCGTCTGTGTCATAATGCTCCCATAATTAAAAAGCGGCTCAGAGTTGGAGCGCTCAGATCAGTTTTGGCTTTGGGCTCATAATGGATAAGGGTAGGATGTGGACAGGGGAAAACTGATCCTGGATCAGCTCCTTTATGAATAAGGGCACTGCACAAATATTTAAAAAAGAAGCACACAGTTTTTTTAAACAAACAGAAATGCCAACAGCTTGGCCATCGATTCCACTGTGTGACGCATTAGCAATGCTAACTAATGCCAGAGCCATATACAATGCTCGAGTGCCTAAAGTAAAATAATCTATACATTTTACAAACAGTACAAAGTTGAACGTGATATGATAAAAGCCCTTGATCTAAGGGAGAATAAACTCAGATGTTTGATAATTTAGCTGAACTGTATAAGCAGCGAGTCTTCATAAGGTTACACAGAACTCCGCTGTACAAACGTTGCATCGTATAAATGCATCTGGTCTGCAATTAAATTTTTTATTTGAAGTTCACTAGCTGTACTGTTCAATATCACCGTTCATAAATCAATAATATTGCTCATGAATGCTTAATAAAACAGTAATATCATGCTTGTAAAACTGTTAGGCATGCCTTATTAAGGATTCAAGAAGGGGCCATTAAAGACCAGTATGACCTATCTGTTTATGAATCCATATTTACTCGAAGGAAAAAAAAAAAAAAAAAAAAAGGCTAATAAACATTTTAGCTACCAAGCCATTATCAGTGCAATGCTAGGCTGTTTCTTCTGGTTCCTCCTCCTCTCTAGAGTTCTGTTCCCCCTTCACCACCCCCCGTGGCACAACGGTATGAAACAAATGAAAATATATGAAACATCAAGTGTTACGAATCGTCATGACAACGTGAGGCGGTCACCATGGCGATCCAGGGGTTCCAGAAGGTGAATGCCAGCATCATGTGAGCAGCGAGGGTGGCGACCACTGCACACAGGACCCAGATGACGTTCTTTCCCACCTTATCCACCAGGAAGCCCAGAATGGGCGATGCCGGAGCGGAGATGATGTACACGATACTGTCACACAAGTAATCAACACCATCCCTCTTCATTACCCAAGTACAAACACTCACATCCACCTCATTAAAGAGGGCTCTGTCGCCCTCAAACCAGCAGTAAATCTAAAAACATTAATTTAAAAAAAATAGGCCAAAGACATTAACAATGCTTTCCAATTAATATACAACATTTAATACAACCGCAAACCATATTTTATACATGTGCATGAACACATGCAAATATACACATTTGCCACAATATTTTCAAGCGTGCACCAGTGTGTATGTATGCATGTGTGTATGCATGTGTGCGCTGTTTGCATCTGTGGGTGTGCATGTGTGTATGCGTGTGTGCGTAAGCGCATGTGTGCATGCTTGCGTGTCTGTGGGCCTGCACATACATTTGCAGGTTTCGTATTACCTGTTCACAGCTCTTGCTTCAGCAGGAGAAAAGTTAAATTTCTCTATGAAGAAAACCCTGTGGAGACAGACAGCATTAAGAGCACTTCTCTCTACTCTCTCTCTCTCTCTCTCTCTCTCATATCTATACATCACATTTACACTGCTTTTGTGAGACTCACTTCCACAAACCTGTGCTTAAAATTATGTCTGTTTTAACTCCACTCCTCTAATCTTTTCTTTCATCAGACAATAATCGGGCCCCACTGCGGCTTCTAAGCCCTGGACGGCACCCCACGTCCATGTTCACTTCCCAAACCCTCAGCGTAACGGCAGAAAACCACTTACATCCATTTTCGATATGCTGATGAAATATCAGTTTGGCAGGCATTACCTCTGAGAAGGAAAGATACCTGTTGCTAAGTGAGAAGTGAGAAGTTTTAACTGGAAGTGTGAGGTTGTGAAGTTCCTGAGTAAAAGCAGGCCCTTCTCAGCATGTTCTCATTACAGTGTGCTATAGCTGAGCTGCTCTCATCAGACACAAACAAACACGATTTGTCTTCCTCATTCTAAAGGGCAGCTCGTACTTAAGAGATAAGGCTCGAGACTCACATCGGACACGTAAAGGACCAGAATTCTGGGTAACATCTCAACTTCAGCTCATATATTATGACATACATATGATTGGGCAGTGAGATCTGATGATGAAGATGATTGGGCAGTGTGCTCTGATGACAAATTTGATTGGTCATTCCAAACTGGAAGAAAAGCAGTAAAATAATGAATAAATGGGCGGGGCAGAGCCTGTCACTCACTGGCCCAGGCCGATGAAGGGGAAGATAGCCGCGTAGTACGCCACACAGATGAGGAAGATGAGCCACAGGGAGAGAGAAAAATCCTTCACGTCCGTCAGCTTGATCACTTCCCCTGCAGTGAGGAAATCACACGCTTTGACCACATCCACGACTGAAAGGTTTCAAACTCCTGAGTCAGCCGACGGCCGACCGGTGGCGCTGCGTCACATGACGATGATGACCACACGCTCACCCGTTTTTCCCTGTTCCTTGTTTAAAATCTTCTCGGCCCGCTTATCCAGGTAACCCAAGATCAGAGAGCAGACCAGAGAGAAGAGACAGGTCACTCCAGCTAAAAGAGGAAAAAATTAACAGCATCACACACCCGACAGGGAGACAGACACGGAGGGACAGGCATTCAGCATAAAATCACTTTGCTGACAGGACAAAAGCTTAATCCAAGAGTTTATTTTACCGCTAAATCATCACTTTCATTTCAATTTGAGAAAATTAATGTTTCCACAGATTGGAACACATCTGCAAATGTTCAAGCAAAAATATTCATCAAAACAAACACAAACGTTTTTATCTGCATATCTATCTCTTTGATGGTTTCATGGCTTTATATCCATTTCGCAAAACCCATCAATAAATTTTGCTACTGCATACAATTATACAGTGCATTTTAACGATAGAAACGCAGCCAAAGAAAATTGCAAATCATTCTCTGCGCATGGACAGTGGTGAGAGACAGCCGGTTTGCTAAATAAAGTACAATTCAGAGGACATCACTTCTGGCCAGTGTCGGAATGTGGGCACTGTGGAGTTACTCTGAAACATAGCAGCGTGTTTCAGACGCACGTGTTATTAACATGTTAAGAGGTTCTTACCTTACTTATGTGACTGTAAATAATCTTAAGTCTAGCTCTAAATCAGGGAGGTTTGACACTGGTGGCCCCGGGGCTCAGTGGGGTCTCTCAGCTAAAATGTTTTGCACATGCTAAAGGTCTTAGCAAATCAAGCCCATAATGTTGTCGTTCAAACCGCTTACCCTGTATGCATCATTGGCCAACATGATAACTGCAAGAAAAAGCTTAGCTGGTTGAAAGGGAAGCTTATTGCATGAAAAAGCTGCTAATGTGAAGGTCCCGCTGTCACAGCAATCAAAGCCGAAGGACGGAGAGCAGAAGAGGAAATGAAAGCATTTTCCGGAACAACGGCTTCATGAGCACTGCTGTATTCACTGATACATCAGCGTCGAAGTACACTTCAGTCTGGGCTGAAAAATACAATGTTTGACTTACTGCTGTAGAAAATGCAGAGCAAGATTTCCCAGGACAGACGGGCTGAAATAAGCACTGAATACTGATTGGAAGAGTATCAATAAATGTCAGAAGATCCGTTTTTTTGCCAGCAAGCTGCTTGGTAATTGTACGCAAAACCAGTCCCTAGTCCACAGCTTTCAGAGGTTTATTTTTTAAATAATGAATCACACACGAATATCAATGTAATTTGACTTATTGACAACAGCGTTATGGATAGGTGCTCGGTCTATAGCTCTATACTGACCGAGCATCAGCGCGGCCCCCAGGGTGGTGTGTCCAGTTGATCCCTGCAGGCTTTGCATGCGGTCATAAACCCAGCCCATAATATTCATATTCACCGTGCTGCCCTGGAGACGGCACAGATACTGCCGTAAGGCACAGCGCTTCACTGATACACACACTCACACAGCACTACACAAACACAGCGTACTACACTCAGACCCACACATACACAGCACCACAATACCTCCCCTATATACACTGCACTGCTACAACCCACCCGCGCACACACGCACACACACACACACACACACGTAGGTATACAGCGCTTCAAAAGATTATATTCCAGCCCTTATTAAGATGGCAGCTTCAACAGAGACATTAAAAAGGCATTAATTATATGATAATGATACATTAATAAGATGATAATTAGATGTTAATGACATGCTAATGAGTCTTAGCCTCTCTCACCAGCCTGGCCATGCTGAGCTGCAGGCCAAACACCAGGTTGAGCTCCTTCCCTTTAAACCAGCTGACTGCATAGGTGTTCTGAGCCACAGCCAGAGACTCTCCCCCGATCCTGACCAGAGAGAGCGCACGCATTACAACGCATCAAATCATCATCCAACACATATCTGCAAATCATATACAAGGAATTACATCAGATGAACTTTATGAACTTTGAGTCAGAGAAATCAAAGGGATTTTCAGCAAACTGAACACATGCGTACACATAGGGCCAGATGTACTTACATAAAACTCGCAGCGCAATTTGTGGCCTGAAGAGGGCATGCTGGGGCGTACGCAGTGTTGCGTGAAATTAACGTCTTATTTACTACCGCTATAGCTAATTACGCAACCAGCACATGGAACTGCATACTAATCGCATTTTGTGTGTGAAGCAGAGCTGAAAAGGCACAGTTTAAAAAATAATAATAATAAAATTTAAAAATTTAAAAAACCTCCAGATTAGTGCGTTGAATATCTTCATTGGATGCGGGGAAATTGATATATCTGCTGGTGTGCTGTAAGAGTGGATCCAGCACTACAAAATGTGGATTTAGCACTGTGATAATGCCGCTCTTTAGAGGCGGAGACATTTAATGCAGAAATCCGCCCTCTGTAATTGAGTGAACTTTAGTAAATTCAATGGAATGCATAATCAGCCACACTTATAATATCTCCGCCCGCTATCTGCTCGATCCTCCCTTAAATGGATATGCATTAACGAGAGTATCGCACCTTGATGAAAGGCTGCGCTTCCTACCCTGTGTGCATGTTTGATACACAACGCGCGTGTTGCTAACGCACGCATGTTTGATCCACAACACACATGTGTCTGGGGCAGAATTAGTTACGTCTGCATCTGAAACCAGTCTCAAAAGGCTTAGTACATCTGGCCCATAATGTTTAAAAGTTCTTTACTCAACAAATGCAGAAATATTTATGAGCATCAAAATGTATAAGAAGCCTAGAGGTGCTAAGGACATATTATGAGAAGGCTTACTCTGTGATAAAACACTGCTCGGTAAAGAAATATTACGTGATAAAGAGGGTACTGTAGAGTTTGCACAGAAAAACGACTGGCTTGGTTTTTAGATATGCAAAACAACTTTTATTCGAGCAGATCGCTCTGGAAAACATGCATACAGACTGCCACGTCAGGAAGCTCTGCTCTCTCTCACTAAACCCCCGGCTTATCTCTACCCCCCGGCTGACACGTCACCTGTCAGGTGAGTCTGAGAATGTGGGCGTGTTGCCGCAGGGAATTCTGCCTCTCTCTCCCCAGTGCTCACTACAGTACCCTATAACTTTGCATGGTTTTAAGGGCATAAGGTGGGGTGTCAAACTCCAGTCTTTAATGGCTGTAATGTCTGCAGGTCTAACTTCAAGTTAAGCCTGCAGAGGCTGTGGCCCTCCAGCACTGGAGTTAAACCTGCAGACGCTGCGGCCCTCCAGGACTGGAGTTAAACCTGCAGACACTGTGGCCCTCCAGGCCTGGAGTTAAACCTGCAGACGCTGCGGCCCTCCAGGCCTGGAGTTAAACCTGCAGACACTGTGGCCCTCCAGGCCTGGAGTTAAACCTGCAGACACTGCGGCCCTCCAGGCCTGGAGTTAAACCTGCAGACACTGCGGCCCCCCAGCACTGGAGTTAAACCTGCAGACACTGCGGCCCTCCAGCACTGGAGTTAAACCTGCAGACACTGCGGCCCTCCAGGACTGGAGTTAAACCTGCAGACACTGCGGCCCTCCAGCACTGGAGTTAAACCTGCAGACACTGCGGCCCTCCAGCACTGGAGTTAAACCTGCAGACACTGCGGCCCTCCAGCACTGGAGTTAAACCTGCAGACACTGCGGCCCTCCAGGACTGGAGTTAAACCTGCAGGCACTGTGGCCCTCCAGGACTGGAGTTAAACCTGCAGGCACTGCAGCCCTCCAGCACTGGAGTTAAACCTGCAGACACTGCGGCCCTCCAGGACTGGAGTTAAACCTGCAGGCACTGCGACCCTCCAGGACTGGAGTTAAACCTGCAGACACTGCGGCCCTCCAGGACTGGAGTTAAACCTGCAGACACTGCGGCCCTCCAGGACTGGAGTTAAACCTGCAGGCACTGCAGCCCTCCAGGACTAGCTGACTACCCTGGCTGAACAGCATGGCTTGGGTTTGTAAAAGAAACCACCCTAGGAATCCTCACACTGATGACGATCCGCCTAAACTCACAGTCCACCAAATCCCAATCAAAAACTTTCAGAACGTTCTTACCCGAAAACAAACCGTCCAACTTCCATCAGCCAAAAGGCATTCACAAAAGCGCCGGCTGCAAATATGACCTGAAAAGACATTTAGAGAGATAACTCAATCATTTAATTTTCCATCAGACACAGATATGAGCAAGAGCAGATCAGACCCAGAGAATTCACTCATCTGGAAGTGAAACGTGAACGGGACCAAGCGGAGGATTCAAAAACATGTTTTTATTTATTTCTTTATTTTAAAAGCATGTCACACAGAGTCTGGTGTGCATTCTGCACAAACAACATGGAGGAGACTCAAGTGAAGTTGTTCAAACACACCTTCATCACTGTGTACTTACCTGTCCACAGCAAACGAAGAGGGAGAAGATGACCGTTCCCAACCTGAAAGGAACACGGTGATAACCTGGTCATTAAACTCGCTGTGTGGAAAAGCCCAAAGAGACCGAACGGGTGAGTGCCGGCAAAGTAAATCAGTATAGGAGCTCAAGAAGTGTGCGGGACAACAACAACAAAAAAAGATCGTTCTGAACTCACCGGATACCAAACACCCGGTCCAACAAAAACCCTCCAAAGAAGCACAGAACCACATTGGGCCAGGAGTACCAGGCATACAGCTGCATGAACTGAGAGGTGTTCAGCTTCATGTCCTTAAACAGGTAAGAGAGGGCATCTGCATGACACACATACTGCTTCCACATACTGTCATAGTACACTGGAAAGGTTTATCTGCCCATTTCATTCATTAGCGTAATCAAATAACGATTCTGTACAGTATGCAAGCAAACTGCTGAAACTCAGCGGTCAACGCGGCCTCATTGTTACACACTGTAATCGGCTAACGCCGTCTTCTCTCTAGTACACTTCCTGGCAACAGCCGGTTAAACACGACACAGCGGCGTTTCCTGCACATATGCTGACATTTAAAAAAGGAAATGGCCTCCCCCACAGAATTAACCACAGTGAGACCATTAAATTGGAAAAGCAGGTTAATAAACAACGAAACATTGTTGGAATGGAAACGCTGCTGTTTATATGTTAGCTCGTATCCGCCATCACAGAGCGCTAAATCACACTCAGTGAGCCAGATAGTAATTTTGCTGTCGTCGCTGGTTTCACGGTACCGGGTGCGATCAGGTCGCCTTATCTGTGTCATTTATTTGTGGCGTTGAGCACGCGCAATGGGTTTAATCACTTGGGAGATACAGAAACGACAGCGGTCTTACAGTGGTCATACGCGCTCAATGTAAAGCAAATGTCAACAGCTGCACATTACCGAGCACGAGAATGGATGGACACCAAAATACGCTGAAGCATATTTCAGCATATATTTTCAGCCCTTTTGGCCGCAGGGGGAGATGCAACTTTTCACCTGGCTCCACAGACGTACATGTGTCTATAGGACTTAGTTTGTTTTGATTGCTTTGTGGTTTATGTTATCTTTGTTGCCGTTTGTTTGACCATGGCTTCCTAAAGAAAGATAATGGCTACAACCGAAGCCAGAACAGTTGGCCAGAACCGGCTGACGCCTGCATGAATGTATATAAAGACACAGAACGGGAGAGACTTTTAAAAGATCTGTGTTAGATTGTAATGTGATTTGGGGAAAAAGAGAATGGAATATCTATAATATGATTGCAATCATTTGAATAGGAGATAGTACAAACCCCAATTCCAAAAAAGTTAGGACAGTATGTAAAATGCACATAAAAGCAGAATGCAGTGATTTGTACATTCACTTTTACATATATTTAATTTAAAACTTTATTGATTTTTGTAAATATACGCTAATTTTGAATTTGATGCCTGCAACACATTCAAAAAAGGTGGGACAGGGGAAAAAAAAAAGACTGGGAAGTTCAAAAAACACCTGTTTGGAACATTCCACAGGTAAACAAGTGAGGCTATCATGACTGGGTATAAAAGTATATCAAAAGACTCTTGATATCTTATCTTCAGGTAGTCTTACAAGCGATACTATAACCTCTCTGCATTTTAATGGATTTCTATGGGAAATGTGGGGTGGAACTAGATTTAGCTGTAAATTACACGGGAATAGTATGGAAGCCATGGTTGCCTAAATGGCTGTAAGTCATCAAGGGTCTGAGGTATCAAACAAGCCTCAAACCATTACTCTGCTGCCAGATATGCAGTAGATATGGACGGATCACTTGAAGGGTGGTTTCCCCTGACTATTTTTCCATAGAGTTCAACAGAAAAAAATGAGTCAGGAGAAACAACCCTTAAAGTGATCCATCCAGATCTACTGCATATCTGGCAGCAGAGTGATGGTTTGAGGCTCGTTTGATATGTTCCAAACAGGTGTTTTTTGAACTTCCCAGTCTTTTTTTGCCCCTGTCCCAATGTTTTTGGAACGTGTTGCAGGCATCAAATTCAGAATTAGCGTATATTTACAAAAATCTATAAATTTGATAAGGTAAAACATAAATTATCTTTTCTTTGTACTGTTTTCAATTAAATATATGTAAAGATAATTTACAAATCACTGCTTTCTGTGCATTTTGCATACTGTCCCAACTTTTTTAGAATTGGGGTTTGTAGAATAAGCATTTTTATACACTTTGATATAGTCATATGCCTAATATAGTAAACGGCAACTAGGCTAATTAAACTGACAGTTAGAGAGATTATCTGAAAAGTCTTAACATTAAGTCTGGGTGTGTTAACTCGTGATTTAGTGAGAGCTACAATACAGTCCTGGTTATTGAATCATAATATAGCCCTGCTGTACTAACTCTGAATGGTTGCAGTCAGTGCAATGCCCAGAAAGGAGAGGCTTGAACGACAGCAGCTCCCGCAGAGCACGGATCAAAGCCAGCTATACCACAATAAATGGTTGAAGTTGGACTATGTATAATTTTTTATTTATTTGCATAGCAAAGAGTCTTTACCAAAGACCTTTGGAGAAAAGTATGTACCCAGCATGAAGTATGACACCAGCCTTTAATCAGCTAGTCACCAGCGTACTCTACCAGCTTAACCTGCCGCAGACCACCCTTGACTAGCCACTAACCAGGTATGACCAGCTAGAAGTGTTAAAAACACATCTTAAACCAGCTTTGAATCCCAGCTGGTTGGAATTTTCAGCAGGATTAAACATAAATATATCTAAACTAAGACGTGTGTATATGTGTGCAGTGAAGGTTAGTCTCTGCGTCATCCCAATATCGAATCCCGTTCCTATGAGAAACTAAACTTCAGCTATACAATCCAGCTTGAGCATATGCCAAATAAAAAGTCTGCGCACGGCCCTGCACATCACAGACAGCTGGTCACATGTTGCAATCGCTTAGATATCGCCAGAGGATACTTGATCGAGCGGAGTAGCCTACATCCGAGTGACATTTGGGACCGAGTGAGATAAAGACTAATTAGGTCAGTAGTCTGTCTGTGGGAAAGGAAATGACCTGTTGGTCGAACAGAGCTCCGGGTTTGCAGGAGGGACGCACATCTGGAAAAGCGCACAGCTCAGTCCTCTACTGTCATTTTCTTCAGCAAGCAGACAAATATAATTTCCATAGTGCATATTCAGCTGTATACGTTGCTACGTTAAAGCCAAAGACGGGTAACGCGGGACTCCTCACCTTTTGGACCTGTATCTGTAGGGCGGCTGGGTTGTCATAGCAGAAATAACTCCCTGAAACACAGCAGGAAACACGCTTCAGGTCGAGCAAGGTCTGGGTTTACTGGTTTCAGTCCACAGTCCAGCACTGAGAGCACTTACGGGAATCACTTGCTTGGCAAAGTCTTTTCCACATCTAAAATAGCTTGGTAGCTAACATTAATCGACTTGTTAGCAACAACGCAAATCCTCCATAACATCAAGGAAACACACGGTACATTTGAATCGCTTCAATGTTTACTCATTTCGGAGGGTTTATTTAAGTAGCCTAACTCACATACTGCTAGCATGCTGAGCTAGCGAAGCTGCTAAAGTGTCGGACACTCGGAGGCTCTCCACTCACCGAAGCCCAGAAAGCACATAAAGGTCAGCACCACCACCCGGTGTGCCAGCCTGGTCGGATCACACAGCGCGGCCATTGGCCGCCGTGCGCCGCTGTCAGCTCTGGGCTGGAGGGGCTCATGTTCGTTCAGTAAGTCTTCAGTCCCAGCCATATTCCAGCTCCGCCGGACCGCTCACTTCCTAAACACAGAGTGGCGCGGTCATGTGAATATGTGTCACGTGATCCAGTCAGCTTTTTTTCTAAGGGGAGGAGTCTTTGGGAGTTTATTGCTCACCGATATCTATATAGTTCGGTGGGACGGGTCCATTTCGCGTGTTTTATCTAACCTATCGTTTGCTCAAAAGAACAGACGTACCGTTAGATGTTTAATGTGGCTTTTGTTTCCTCATACATTCTAAGATGATTTTCATTGTACATAACATTTAAACTGGCTTCATCAATTCAATTCAGTATTCGTTTGTTGCTCAGGGGAATTTTTACAGGAAGTAATTAATACGACTAATTTAAGAAATGCTAAAACTGAATCTACAATCCTAGTAAACAATTAAATGACAATACACTAGGGTGACCATATTTTGGATTTCAAAAAAAGAGGACCGCGTTAGACGGGCGTTATGAACATAATGCTAGGCTATTTTTTGTTTATATATGGTCTATGGAACAAGGAAATCCTAAACACACATTTTAGGAATTTAGAAATCCCGCCTGGACGGATATTTTCGGTCCCAAAAATAAGAAATGTCCAGGAAAAAGAGGACGTCTGGTCACCCTACAATACACACATCATCCTGCAGTTTTCCTCTAAATGGTGTTTATGTAGTGTCCTGCACCAGTTGTGAATGTTTCGGTACACAGGGCTGGGAACTTTGAGCTTTAATTTGCCACATTGAACTTTGACCTTCTTGTGATGAGCACGCAGTCTTCACTCTCTTGGCAATTCACTGTCCCTGGGCAAGCCGGCCTGAATGTCCAAATAGTGCCATCTTTAAAGTTGTTCATAAACTTTTTTTTTTTTCTCTAACTCTGTGGGTGCATTATTAATTCAATTTGTTGCATGCCTGAGTGTGTGTGTGTAAACGGGATGCAATTTTGTTAGTGTCCTTTTCAGTGTTTTGTACTTTCTGTTCAAACTCATGCTCGTTCATTCAGGACCACTAAAAATACACTGACATTTTTTATGTATTCACTGTGCACGGTAGAAAGCTACAGTGTTCACTAGACAAGAAAGCATCTTGACGTAGATGTAATGTTTAGCCTCAGTCACACAAGATTTTATGCTGCATGCAGACCTGAGCCGACCAGGGCAGAGAACTACATGGAAAGCTGCGTTTCCCCTGGTCATTCATAAATTCAGCCAGTTTTATTTTCTATATTATTTCCCTCACAGGCAGTTTATTTTTCTGTGTGTGCACGCGCATGTGTGTGTGTTGTATTTAGTATCAGTTGGACTCTTCCTTATGGGTATATTGAGTGCACTGTTTCTTTTGACTGACAGCGCAGTGAAATGTGAACCCAAAGGCACAAGCTTTATGCATCAGGCGCAGTCACAAAGAAGGGAAGCTTTCACACCTCCAGGCTAACCTATCATCTCAGAGTCAGCGCGTAGATCTAGGATCAGGTTTCAACTGTACGTGTTAATGCTGGGAGCAGAAAGACCCGCACCGTGGGGGGTAGTCCTGAGGTTCTGGCCACGCACACAGCTCTGCAAGCTGGCTCTACTACACAGGCAGAGCATATCAGTGGTGGATAGGGCCAGTTTCTTGTAGGGAGGGAATTTTGTTTGTCCTGTTTTCACAGGTACAAGACATGTGATGACTGTACCTGTTCCTGCTGTGGCAGGTTGTGTGTTTCTCACCATTCACCCTACTGTGGTGTGGAGGGATGTCTGTGAGCCCATACTGTGGTGTGGAGGGGCATCTGTGTGCCCGTACTGCGGTGTGGAGGGGCGTCTGTGTGCCAGTACTGTGGTGTGGAGGGGCGTCTGTGAGCTCGTACTGTGGTGTGGAGGGGCATCTGTGTGCCCTTACTGTGGTGTGGAGGGACGTCTGTGTGCCCGTACTGCGGTGTGGAGGGGCGTCTGTGTGCCAGTACTGTGGTGTGGAGGGGCGTCTGTGAGCTCGTACTGTGGTGTGGAGGGGCGTCTGTGTGCCAGTACTGTGGTGTGGAGGGGCGTCTGTGTGCCCGTACTGTGGTGTGGAGGGGCGTCTGTGAGCCCGTACTGTGGTGTGGAGGGGTGTCTGTGAGCTCGTACTGTGGTGTGGAGGGACGTCTGTGTGCCAGTACTGTGGTGTGGAGGGGTGTCTGTGAGCCCATAACTGTGGTGTGGAGGGGCGTCTGTGTGCCCGTACTGTGGTGTGGAGGGGCGTCTGTGTGCCCGTACTGTTTGCCCTCTACTGTGCCACCCTTCTCTTTAGAGGAAGTTTCATTGGTTTGATTGGAGAACCAATCCTGTCACCTGGTGCCTCTCAGTCCGTGTTTTATGGTCAGGTAGGTTAACAGGACCAGCCTGAGGATTATTTTGGAAACACTGATCTACAGCAGGGATCTGGAACACACAACAGTCTCTGGGTACTTAAGGGGTTTGGGGAGTCTTGCATGTGGCTCCTGCACACTGGACTATATGTCTCTCTGTCCTTGTCAATGTGTAAGTGTCTCATTACTGTATTAGATTATTACTCAATCAATCAGCTGAAGGAAAATTGCACCTCCATGGTACGAGAATAAAGACCTCACAGACTGAAAAGGTGTTCCGGGATCCTGGATGGCTGAGTATCAGATAGATCCATTAAGTCTGTACTTTTCTGTTTCATTCTGTGGTGAGACTCCAACGCTGGGGCCGTGTCTCAGAAACGACTTTCTCATGAGGCCTTACTATATCATACCAGGTGTGTGCGTGTGTGTGTGTGTGTGTGTGTGTGTGTGTGCGTGCATGCGTGAGAATCAATTTTTCGACATCACTATGGAAATGATTCATGTCACAATATGTGATTGACAGTGCAGGTTTAAACATAAAATCACCGGCTGAAGGCTCCCCGTGTGATGATGTCATAGGTTGAGTGGAGGGGTCAGGGGAACCCCAGGAGAGCTACTGGATTGGCTGGCAGAGTGATTGAGCGATCAGGCCAGCCTACATGTGCATGAATTTGTCTTTGTGATTACCCTGTTTCTGACACAAGTGGTATATGAAGAAGGGACGTAAATTAAAGGCAACCCGCGTCAAGGAAATGGCACACAGGGGAATGCGATTGGCTGAGGAGCCATGTGGGCGTGTTCCAGAGATGACATGGTGGGCTGTAGTTCAGACCTTACCCTGTCACCAAAACGTGGCGTGTCCAAATTAAAAATGGACGGAAATGCTTTATAACACAGGGAGCCTTCAAGCTTTTGACATGGTAAATCACACTATTCTTCTAGATAAGCTTAAATCAATTGGCTTTGATAGTAATATCTGTAAGTGGTTTGAGTGTTACCTTAATGGCAGAATTCAAGCAATAGTGGCGGATGGGCATCAGTCTAGTTTTCTTGAGGTTTCCATAGGGGTGCCCCAGGGCTCCATATTAGGTCCTTTGATTTTTACTTTATACATAAATGATCTTGGCTCACTGATTACAAATATTTCCTTTAATTTTTATGTGGATGATACCATAATTTATACTTCAGCACACTCAGTTGATAAAGCTTTCACAACTGTACATGCTGCTTTTTATGCCATTCAAAATGCTCTATTGGATCGTAAGCTTGTGCTAAGACCAAACTAAGACAAGCTATATTCTCTTCAGCAGATCAAAACCGAAACATTTTCATTTGTATACTATGGATGGTCTTGAAATTCAGAGAGGCATCTGGTTAGATGAAGAATTGTCTTTTAAAAGACATGTGGAAGAACTGGTGAAAAAACTGAAATATAAATTTTTTCTATAAGTTTTTTCTACAGGAACAAAATCTGTTTTACAAGAGCATCAAGATTAGAAGTTATACAAAATATTTTTTTTATCTGTGTTGGATTATGCGGATATAATCTACATGCATGCATCTGCCAGTACCCTCAAACCACTTGATGCAGTGTATCATAGTGCACTCAAATTTATCACTGGTGCTAATTTCAGAACACATCACTGCATATTATATGAGAATGTCGGCTTGACCTCTCTTCGTGCCAGAAGGGAATACCACTGCCTTATGTTAATTTATAAAGCAGTGTTAAATATGTTGCCATTTTATATCTGTTCCCTTTTAGAGTTTTGATCTATTGTGCAGTATACTCGTTCTCAAGAATATTTCACTCTCTGTAACCCACGTATGAATACTGAAACTGGAAAGGCTGCTTTTGCCTTCTATGCACCTTTTAAATGGAATAAGTTACAGGTTACCCTCAAATTGGACAGACTGACTAGTATTGAGAGTTTCAGGGGTTTTTTTAATGAGTTTTTTCAGGAATCTTGTACTTGCTTTTCATAATGTATTTGTTATTTTTAAATTATTTTCATATTGTTCACACTACTCTTGTAATATTTTAAATTTATTGTTGTGTTTTATCATTGCATTGTTGTATTCTCAGGGCGCCGTTGTAAAAGAGCGCTTTGCTCTCAGTTGACATATTCCTGGTTAAATAAAGAAAATCAATCAAACAGGGGAACTCAAATCTGACCCCTGAGCCCAGCTTTAAAATTCAATCTTTCTAAAAAATTATTTTACTTTTTCTACTCTTTATTTTCTCCCCCTTTCCGTTTATTTTTGTCCTGACAGGAGAGTCGTCTCTGAGGCTTCGTAATTTCCATGAATGTCATTTAGTATTCCCCATAACTCACTGTCCCTCGGTCATCTGTCAGGAAATTTAATCTGCGCTTGACAAACAGGCCATCTTCCCACAGGCACCCCTGTGTAATGGCATTGTAGCTCATTAATTTCTCACCCAAATATCATCTTTTTGCCGGGGAACGGGGGGTAATATTTCATTATTATATTAATCAGTTCCGCACGCAGACGCCGTGGTAAATCAGGATATGACCTGGAGACGCAGTAAATTCTGTGGTCGTTTGAGACTTCCCGAAAACCTGGCCACAGAGGTGCTGCCGCGGAGCCAATTTCTTTATAAGAAATGTAACCTGACTCCATTTAGAATTAATCTGAAAATACTGTTTTATGACCGCCATGAATAATGCATGCGCGGCCACCGCAATCACAGCATCAGCGGCACATCCAGCCCTGTCCTTATCCATAATAAAACATGGCTGCTGGTTTAATGTCTTATCCAAGCGAAATGAATGTAGCCCTAATCTGTGATTATTCAGTCACTCACGGAGACCCTGCATAGCCCACAATGACTTTCCCATCTTGTCCTGAAAGATTTAAAAGCGGGAGCTGCACCTTTCTCACTCTGTTTGAGCTCTCTTTTGTAAGAGACCCTCCACGTCTGTAGTATTCTCCCGTTCCATTTTCCACTGTCCCCCGGTTCTTTTGTAGGCTGGTAATTACACGGCAAGGTCCACTGTAATCCACGTCTCTTTACACTCATTCTTTTCATTCATTTCTTTGGCACGTGGACGCCGATTTATTCATGTTTTTCCTCCTTTCAGACGTTATATCAGTTTAATTCCCAGGTTTAAAACCCAATATCCTTAATCTCATGGGTTTAACCCATATTACTTACAGATTCTACCAGGTAGCTACTTATCTTGTGTGTTTGTGTATGTTACTACGAGGCAAACTAGCGCATGGGGTAAAATACCACTACTGAGGGGGCAAGTCATGTGACCACTGTGATAAGGAAATGTTTGGGATAGATCAGGTGTCCTGTCATATCTTAAACAACATACAAATAAATATATTGAATAACAAAACACAAATACAAAAATAAATTAAGAACATTATTAATTTGAGAAGATTTCTACTGTAGGGAAAAAAGACACCACTCGGGCTTTGCAGAAAGGGAACACAGTTCTAAAGCTGAAACCTGCTTATAAACACGCTATCTGATGTCAGGGGATTGATAGCTACCCTAATTAATCTCAGTAAATTGCTTGCTACAGTACAGCACAAAGGAATTGCAAGTTTTGTTAAACAAATTGCATTTCTCTTTAACTCAGTGTTTACATTCATTTTCATTAGCTTCCTGCTTTCTGGAAATGTGTTAATTGGCACTATGTAAAAAAACCTACTTTCTCTTGTGTTGCTCAGTTTTTACTATTTTTTTACAGCAAAAAAAGCAGTAGGAACCAATTAAACCACTTTATGAAAAGAAAACACTCCCATCCAAATGAATACAATCTGTAACCCTGCAGGACTGCCATTTCTAACAGAAGACGGGTATTTATGTTCGTAATGACGGTTCTCTGTGGGCGAGGCGGTGGCCAGACTCAGGCACTGACAGCTGTACCTGCTGTTCTTAAGCACACCGCCTCCTGTCCCCCTGCACCAGACACGATCTGTCTGCATTGGTCTAGAAACCCTTCATGAGCAAACGGAGTGCGATTAACCTGGGGCTGCGTCTATTCATCTGGTCAGAAAAAAGAACCGACACTTACCCAATGCAATGAGCACATTAGACAACCGCACGCACACGCATGCACACACATACACGCACACGCATGCACACGCATACACACGCACACGCATGCACATACATACACACAAAAACACGCACATGCATACACACGGACATGCACGCACGCACACGTGCACCCTCTGGAGACACGAAGAAGTAAACTGACATTTATTTATTGAGGATGGGGAAAGAGAGGAAGGTTAATGGGCAGTTCTTCAGACTACCTCCTCTGCTGCCCCCCCCCCCCCCACCAACCACCAAATTTATGATCCTGCTTCTGTCCTGACTGAACAAACCTGACTGCCTCCAGATCACCATGGCGATGACCCAGAATGTTCTCCTGGGCCACCTGCTGTTCTGATGTTTATGAGCACCATGCTTTATGATATATTTAATAATCCGTTGAATTTTTCAGGACACTGTTTATTAATGTTTACTTACCTGCAGACTGGCCATGGTAAGATTTTATATGTTACACATGTGCAATACTAAACACTGAAAAACACATTAGTGCTGTAATGGTGAGCTTTATCAGCGCAAAGTGCTGTTCACTCTTCACTCTGAGTGATGCTGCTTTAAAGCTCTTGCATCTGCTGCCCTCTTGTGGGCATCAGTGGAATGCCACTCTCTCCTCTGCAGAGTGGCTGAGAGAGGAACACCCATCATATTTGCACATGTCATTTTGATGTGATTCCTTGTTTCTGTTCATTTTTCACTGAGCTTTGATTGGTTATGTCTGATGCCTATGGAAAGACCTCACGCACCTCCAAGGACCCTCCACCAGCCCACCACCCCCCACCGTGTCCCACGGGCCCCCCCTCACTGAGGCTGCAGACTTAATTACATCTTCCCAGGGAGGGGAACCCTAATTTAAACCGGCTCATTACCAAACAATGTCCTGGAGGTTTTACATTGCTTCCCAGATCTTTCTCCCTCGCTTTCTCTTCACCGTTTCTCCCTCTTTCTCTCTCTCTCTGTTCCTCGTCCGCCTCTCCATTTGTTTAGTGTAGTGTAGTAGTGATTGCTTATTTAGTGTAACCCCCCCTTATCATGGAGATACCAGAGCACTCGGGCAACACACAATTCCAGAACCCGTAATGCAAACGAGCCAATGCTGAGATTGCCTGGGCACCCACAGCTGGATTTACATACTTTCCAAACAAACACACACACACACACGTTTGTATAATACACATTCCAAACAGACACACACATACACACACACTTTTATATAACACACATTCCAAACAAGGCATGTGTAAAGGCACACATAATACACAGGTTAGACTGTAAGGCAGGGCACAGTCTCTACACAGGTTAGGCTGTAAGGCAGGGCACTGTCTCTACACAGGTTAGTGTAAGGCAGGGATTTAGACTGTAAAGATAGGCAGGGCACTGTCTCACACAACTGTAACCACAGGTTAGATTGTAAGGCAGGGCACTGTCTCTACACAACAGTCAACAGACACACACACTTTTATATAACACACATTCCAAACAAGGCATGTGTAAAGGCACACATAATACACAGGTTAGACTGTAAGGCAGGGCACGGTCTCTACACAGGTTAGGCTGTAAGGCAGGGCACTGTCTCTACACAGGTTAGACTGTAAGGCAGGGCACAGTCATGACCACAGGTTAGATTGTAAGGCAGGGCACTGTCTCTACACAGGTTAGACTAAGGCGGGGCACAGTCTCTACACAGATTACACTGTAGGACAGTCCCAGTTTATCAGAGTTGTAGGGAGGTCACGACCCACATCCATTGCATCATGGGAACAGTAGCTTATCTCTGCTGGTTTGAGCGGTCATGTTTCGTTTGGGTACACAAACAAGATCGAGGGACCTCTTCACCACTTTCCAAACAGAGAAAAATGAAAGCTGAACATTTGAGATGATACTCCACCTTTCACCAGATAGTGCATGTAGCTGTCGTACTGCCGGCGAGTGGATGACTCGTGTATAGGACTCACGTTAAACAACTGCGTCACATTCCTCTGTTTGGGGTTGGACGTTCATGGAAAAAGAGTTTGTTTACAGGGGGGAAAAACGCAGAGTCTTTTCTGGAGAGCGTCACGCTCTTATCTGCGTGCTTGTGCAATCAGAGGAGGTGTATACACATTCTGCGGGGCTCTGCTTCCTACAGTTCAGTCCGCTGCAGAACATGAGCTGGTCCCTGTGTGCCGTGGTCGCCGTCCTGTCGCTGGTCCAGGGGACCCCCGCTGTGGGGAGCCCCCAAACTGAGGCCCGGAGCAGCGCCCATCACCACGGCGACCGAGGCAGCGACTTTAACCTCACTGACGCCGAGCCCGCACTGCAGGTGAGTTGAGCCGAAGTCGCCGCGGCACACGCCATCCGCGACGAGGCGTTTGTTAAAACGTATCAGTGGGAGGTCTTGAACACAGGTAGCTGTACGTTCATGTTTGGTCTTGTTTGCTCGATGTTTAGAATGGATGGTGGAACTTACACAGTTGTGCATGATATTTTTTATTACATCATCAACATGTACACAGTACATGAACCAATAACCATACACCCCCCTCCCCCAAGCCAGACCCTGGGCAAATGTCCAATCTTTAAACTGCCTGTCTGGAACAAAGTCATTCCAAAGGGCTTGGGTCCAGTTTCATTTCAACTCCAGGCAGCCGGAGGATTAATGAGAATATGGGAAAGTTGAAATAAAAATCTGTATATAAATAAAACCACTGACTGGGGAACAAAGTGTTAAAAGATGCTATTTAAGGACAGTTTTTCCGTTTTTGGGAAAAACGTGAGAGGTGTGTTTGCACTCGAATTTGTGTGTGTGTGTGTGTGTGTGTGTGTGTGTGTGTGTGTGTTCAGTTCTTGGCCTTGCCCTTCTTGGCAGGTAGCTGGCCGGTGGCCTCCAGG
Organism: Ilyophis sp. 1 JC-2022; assembly: GCA_022702515.1. Taxonomy (NCBI): domain Eukaryota; kingdom Metazoa; phylum Chordata; class Actinopteri; order Anguilliformes; family Synaphobranchidae; genus Ilyophis; species Ilyophis sp. 1 JC-2022. The sequence continues at coordinate 87,258,074 of CM040402.1, read as the reverse complement.
TGCTTGTTGATGAGCTCCTCCTGCGTGCTTGGCAAGCAGGGCTGATATCTGCTGTACTCCATGGTGTACTCCCCTTTCCCCTGGAGAACACACACCGGACCATTTACTAAACACAACTACACTGGGAGACATCAATACAACAATGTCTTCTTATATATATATATATATATAAAAATATATTTTAATGTATGTAAGAGCATGACCAGTACCAATATGTATGTATGTAATTTTTGTAAGGTAGTTACTCACCTCTGTACAGGACCGCAGCTCTGAGGAGTATCCAAACATGCCATTAAGAGGAACCTAAGAAAACACACAACCTCAGGATCAAATAATACCATGCTATGATTGGACAAGTGATCTTCTAAATCACAATCTAAAGACTGTGTGGTGTATTCATAGCACAGTACTCACGTCGGCATACAGAGTGAAGTAACCCTCCGCTCCGTCCTGGCCTGTGATGACGCCATAGCGACGGTTGACCCCGGCGATGACGACTCCCTGGAACTCATTTGGGGCCACAATCTCCACGGACATGATAGGCTCCAGCACCATTATGTCAGCCTTCTCCAACGCTACAGGGAGAACACGGTTACGTTAGCCTTCTCCAGCGCTACAGGGAGGACACGGTTACGTTAGCGTTAGCCTTCTCCAACGCTACAGGGAGAGCACGGTTACGTTAGCCTTCTCCAATGCTACAGGGAGAACACTGTTACGTTAGCGTTAGCCTTCTCCAACGCTACAGGGAGGACACGGTTACGTTAGCCTTCTCCAACGCTACAGGGAGAACACTGTTACGTTAGCGTTAGCCTTCTCCAACGCTACAGGGAGGACACGGTTACGTTAGCCTTCTCCAGCGCTACAGGGAGAGCACGGTTACGTTAGCCTTCTCCAGCGCTACAGGGAGAGCACGGTTACGTTAGCCTTCTCCAGCGCTACAGGGAGAGCACGGTTACGTTAGCCTTCTCCAGCGCTACAGGGAGGACACGGTTACGTTAGCCTTCTCCAGCGCTACAGGGAGAGCACGGTTACGTTAGCGTTAGCCTTCTCCAGCGCTACAGGGAGAACACGGTTACGTTAGCCTTCTCCAACGCTACAGGGAGGACACGGTTACGTTAGCCTTCTCCAGCGCTACAGGGAGAGCATGGTTACGTTAGCCTTCTCCAGCGCTACAGGGAGAACACGGTTACGTTAGCCTTCTCCAACGCTACAAGGAGGACACGGTTACGTTAGCCTTCTCCAGCGCTACAGGGAGAACACGGTTACGTTAGCCTTCTCCAGCGCTACAGGGAGAACACGGTTACGTTAGCCTTCTCCAACGCTACAGGGAGGACACGGTTACGTTAGCCTTCTCCAGCGCTACAGGGAGAGCATGGTTACGTTAGCCTTCTCCAGCGCTACAGGGAGAGCACGGTTACGTTAGCCTTCTCCAACGCTACAGGGAGGACACGGTTACGTTAGCCTTCTCCAGCGCTACAGGGAGAGCATGGTTACGTTAGCCTTCTCCAGCGCTACAGGGAGAGCACGGTTACGTTAGCCTTCTCCAACGCTACAGGGAGGACACGGTTACGTTAGCCTTCTCCAGCGCTACAGGGAGAGCATGGTTACGTTAGCCTTCTCTAACGCTACAGGGAGAGCACGGTTACGTTAGCCTTCTCCAACGCTACAGGGAGAGCACGGTTACGTTAGCCTTCTCCAACGCTACAGGGAGAGCATGGTTACGTTAGTGTTCTCCAACGCTACAGGGAGAACACGGTTACGTTAGCGTTAGCCTTCTCCAAGGCAACAGGGAGGACACCGTTATGTTATCGTTAGCCTTCTCCAAGGCAACAGGGAGGACACCGTTATGTTATCGTTAGCCTTCTCCAAGGCAACAGGGAGGACACCGTTATGTTATCATTAGCCTTATCCAAGGCTACAGGGAGGACACCGAATAAGGTATAAGGAACAAGGGAAGAAAGAGAGACAGAGAGAAAGAAGGGGGAGAGAGAGAAAGATACCAGAAAAATACCAGAAAGCAATTGCCAGCCAATGGCGCAATCTCTCTTAGACACTTTTCTGGAAAACACATACTCACAATGAAGGAGGTGTAAACCTGGCAGTGAATAATCGAAGTTATATTTTTGATAATATGGCATCAATGTCCAATCTTAAATCTTCTAGGAGAAAAGCCAAAACACAAAACCATGAAAAATGGTTTGATTCACACTGCCATAATATGAGAAAAAACTCAGAAAAAAAATCTAACCAAAGACATAGACAACCAGAAAACGAGGAATTACACCTTGATTGTCGTCAGGCACAGGCACTAACACAATATAAAAACGCACTCAAAATCAAGAAAGAACAGTACACTAAGATTAAACTCAGCACCACTGAAGAATCTATTGATTCTAATAGTTTCTGGGGGAAATGGAACACATTGCACAAAAAGCAACACAACGAATTGCCCATTTAAGGAGAAAAAAACATTTAGAAAAATTATATCAGAAAAAGACACAAGGCCAAAACAAAAGCAAATATGTGGAAAATTGGAAAAACTTTAACTGACTATATAAGATGACCAAAACCCTTTAGACTCCCCAATAACAAACAAAAAAAAAGAGCTATTTGGAAAAACTTATGGACCTGCGACCCAGTACTGCCTGTGGTGAAGATGGCATCCTAAACGAGATGCTTAAAGACATTGATGATAAATTGAAATCAGCGATCCTAAAAGTGTTCTGAGTGTCCTTTACTTCCCTGATGTCTGGAACAAAGGACTCATAACACCCATATATAACAGTGGAGACAAATTTGAAACAAACTACCGAAGCATCTGTGTGAACAGCGATTTGGGGGAAGGCATTCCGCAGTATCATAAACAAAAGACTCAACAAAACCTCCTTACGAAGCACAATGTCTTGAGCAAAAACCAAATTGGAGTCTTACCAAATTATAGAACATCGGATCATATTATATGATATAAACCCCAATTTAAAAACATGTCCGCCAAAGCAAAAGCAAATCTTTTGCCTGCTTTATAGACAGAGAGGACTTTTGATTCTATTTGGCACTGTCTATTCCTAAAACTTATTGAAAGCGGTGTAGGGGGAAAACATATTATGTAATTAAATCGATGTGTACACGTAATAAATGTGCAGTTAAAATTGGAGATAAACAAACAAAATATTTCTCCTCGGGGCATGGTGTGGCGCAGGGCTCGTCTCTTTTACGATTTATATAAATTGAATTTGAGAGGGCGAGGAAGAGAGAGAGAAAGAGAAGGGGGAGGGGAGAGGGAAACCTTTTACTTTTGATTCCCCGTTATTATTTACAATGAAGGAGGCAAACTATTCTTAATTCTCAAGCATTTCAGAAATAAAACGAGAAACCAAACCAAAAGGAAAAAAAATAAAACCAACTAAACCCACACAAAACAAATAAATAAAGGAGGGATAGAGAGGAGAGCGAGATAAAGAGAGCGAGAGAGAGATGGAGTGAGAGAGATGGGGTATCAGTCCCACTCACCCTGTTTCAGAGCTCCCTCTCCAGCCCTGATGAAGGAGATCTCGTTGGAATCCACCATGTGATGCGCGCCGTCCTCCACCACGTAGCGGACCCCCGAAATCTTGTGACCCGTGAGAGGTCCTTTCTCACAGGCTTCTCGAAAGCCCTGTGGGGCGGAGGGAGGACAGCGCTCACACTCTAATTCATCCTCAATTCGACAGCCCTTCTCCAGTTACTGCCTCAGGTAGAAAGCTTTGAGCAGACTGGCGTTAGTGAGGGACAGGCGGGTTCACCTTTTCGATGGCTGGTATGAACTGCTTGGGTATGTTGGTGCCAATGGTCTGATCCACAAACTCCACCTTGGTGTTGCTCTCTGGGTCTAAGGGTTCCAGCACCCCGATCACCTTCCCGTACTGCCCAGATCCGCCCGACTGCTTCTTATGGGTGAAATTAAACCTGCAGACCGCATGCACACCACAGCGCCGCTTAACTGTGATCACAAGCAAGTTTCCTTATGGAATGACAATTTTAGCACTGCAATAACGACACATGATTACAAATCATATATACTGTACTAGATGCATGTATAAATGTATACATCAACCTGTTGAAATAATTGACTTAGTTATAAAACACTGATATAAAAAGAACTGAAATTTTTCCAGAAAAAACTGGTTTCATCAGCTTTATTAAACAGAATCAATTTCCTTTGTAATGTGTTTACTGTCCACTAGAGGGCAGTGGGAGCATAGAGACATAAAGGGAGTCTGTCTCTTTAAAAGTGGGTGGCCCATTGGGTCTAACTCCAGGGTAAAACAGGAAGTGTTCTCTCACACTCTCCGATCCAGCAATCTCCGTCTGCCTGCCTCAAACCGCAGAGAAACTGCAGCTGTGACTTTTTAAGAGTAAGACCGGTAAAGTGACCGACGCCCCCCCCCCCCCCCGCACTCCTCTCTCTTAACCTGCCCAGTCCCAGAGGGACAAAGAGGGGTTAAAGTCCCACATTCAGCCCCTCAGCTCCTGATCTCTGCACTTCCTCAATCTTCTCTCCCGCGTGTCTCAGGAAGAGAACATGCCTGTACAAGAGCTGGTCCCTGGACACTACCCTGCCAGCCGAGCTGCAGCCGTCGCCCAACACTACCTCAACACCCAGCATGGCTCACCCTACAGGTGGCTGCGGGTGGAGAAGGTCCTGAGCGCCACATTAGAGGTGAGTGCACAACTCTGCCTACCTGTGATGCGCTGAGCACCTGCATGTAGTGTAACAGCACACCTGACACAGTGAACACCTTTACAAGAAACATATCACCTGCGGCCAAATAATTATTTAAAATACATGAACCCCTTATACAATAGGAATATTTCAGAATATTACTGGCTATTTTAATAGAAACCAATTTTCACAAAAACTGTGTCTGAATCAGAGCCCGATCTACAGTGTCTGTACTGTCTCCTGGTGTACTAGCATACTGTTTAGTACGCGACATGCAGAAGGCAAGACAATATTCTCCAGACTATTATCAGCAAAAACCTGGAAATAAGTATATATCATTTGGGGATATTAAGTACAATACATTACGAGAACATTTCACTATTTAACAACTTTCTCATCCAGTGTACTTCACAAGCATACTCAATGCAATGAAAGGGCCTTGATTCAGACACACCCTAGTATTCATAATAAAAATCCTCCTGCCATATGATTGTAAGTTTCTTTTGAGTAACAGTAAAATGTTAAGGGATCTGCAGTGGGGCGTTTTCATATTTACCCCAGGTCTGACCCAGGTCTGGTATAGACTCGGTACTCCTTCACTCATTACCTGTAATGAGCACTCTTATCATCAGACACTAAAAGATCACATGCTGTATGAGTGATATGGTTGTCAGGGCGACGTGTTTATTGTCATCTTGTCGAAACTCTCCTGTCTTTTTGTTTCTTGTTGGCAGGAAGTGCCTGACAAGGGAAGGAAGTACAATGTGACGTTCGCAGTGAAGGAGACGGTCTCTGATGTAAGTCCCGTGTCGGTGTGGTGGGTAGAAACTGCTGAATCTGGGTTTGTGTTGGTTTCCGTTTGAACACAATCTGTTCTGACTGGCACAGAATCTATAGGAATTCCGCTCGGATCGCACTGCTTATATCTCCATTACAGACAAATATTAATAGAGCTTTTGTGTTTTTCAAAGGCTTTCGCCAGCTCGTTTGTGCCCTGAGATTTATGTAACCTGACTGAACGAAGGGTGGAGAGAGAACACGTGCTGTGTGCTCTCAGTGCAGACAATCATCTGCTATCTCTGGGCTGTGTGTTTACACAGGGACCTGCTGGTTCAGTGTAAAAGTAAACTGTGTGTGTGTCTGTGTGTGTGCGTGCATTTTGAAATCATGTACATATACTGGTGGCTGTAAGAGGACTGCAAGTCACAGGCCTTTATAATAATTATTATTACACTATAAATAATACTATTGTACTATTATACTACATAAACCAGGATCTGCTCTATTTCAGCCTCAGTGTGCAACTGCTGTACAACACACACACAGCGGAGCAGTGCTTGCCTGCTACCACTGATTCTGCATGTCAACTAGCCTACTTTATGTGAAACTAGTTAGATTTTATTTGTGGTTATGTTATTGTCATTATTGTGAAAGACTTGGTGTGTGTATGGAACATTTAGTGTAGGAAAAAACGGAACAAATTACATCCCGTATTGATTCAATAAGGAAAGCAACATTTCATTCTGCAATGTGGGACAATTTCATATTATAAACGGGCGGCAACCCTAAACGAAAAGCTCTAGCAAGAGATTTCTATGTGGTTCGCTGAACTGGGCACAGACCGATCCGTTAAACAGTGCCGGGAAAAAAAGAAAAGAAAAACTGAAGCAGGATAACAAAAAAAACACCACAATGTGTTAAACGAAACCATGGCTTTTTTCCTGGGTGGTTAGAAGATGGATGGATGGATGGATGGATGGATGGATGGATGGATGGATGGATGGATGGTCTTTGTTTAACTGTCGTCTCAAAATGAAGCATGAATGTGTGCGACCTACAGAAGTCTGCAGGACTGTGCTCCTCAGAGGTGCTGTTTCCAGCCAATGAGGAGCAGGCTCTGCCGCAGCAGCAGGCCCCGCCCCAGGTACACTGCTCCTGCGAGGACCTGCTCAAGAGCAACACCAACATCACAGAGGAAGAGGATGCCCTCTACTTGCAGCTGAAGAACAACGGCACCCTGGTGTCTGGCCAAAATATACCTGGTACACCTCCCTCGCCTGCTATACCGGTTACACCTGCTACATCACACCTGCAGAACCCCTCTAACACTCAGGGCAGGGCAAAGTGATTGTGTTTCACATCCAGTATTCAGAGGGAATGTTTTAAATGTTGCATGTCAGTTGGACAGTTTTCAGCGTCGCACACCTGACCTGTGTATGCCATATAATGCTCAGAGAGGTGTATTTTTAATGGTGCAACACCTCTTTGTATGGGAAGCAAAGCTCAAGTTTAGGAAGTTTGTAAAATAGCACGTGTTCTCCACAACACACTGAGGTTTTGGGTGCCAGGTGTGTGCTGCACACAGGGTGTGATTGCACCATAAGAGGGTGTAACTGCAGACATGCTGATATTTATTACAAGCATTATGCTAAGCCACACGCACACGTACGACTGGATAAAGAGTACGTATCTGTATGTATCCGCAGATAGCTATGGCTTCATTGCTCCAGAGATGAGACCATTCTGGCACCTGGGGGGCGTGGCTTCCAGCTTTGTGATGCTGAAGGAGTCCAATGAAAGCACCCTGTACAACATGGCCCAGGTGGCCAACGTCACACAACTGGTGAGAAAGCTCTCAAGCTGGGTGTCATATGGACGGTACATGTGAGCTCACCTTAGAATATGGTACAGGTGAGCTCTGTAGAATATGGTACAGGTGAGCTCTGTAGAATATGGTACAGGTGAACTCTATAGAACATGGTATAGGTGGGCTCTGTAGAATGTGGTATAGATGAGCTCTGTAGAATATGGTATAGCTAAGAGCTGAAAAATATGGAACAGGCGAGTTTTCTGTAATGTGTGATGCAATAACTGAAAGTATGACAGTGTAGTTTTAGTTTTTCATAACCATTATATTACATGAATACTGATGTTCACTACAAAACTACATTTAAATGCAGTACCTGTAGTATTCATAACCATTTTGTCTCTAATTCCGAGTAAGTACAGACTTTCTGTCCAATACCATTTCCCGACAGGAAACCCAGAATGACACACTGATGTTCCAGTACCACGTCCTGCTCCATGAAATGGTGTCCCAGGTAAACCCATAAAACATTTTTCTCTCTGTACCATTCTTAGCCTAGTGCTGGTGTCCCAGTTAAACCCACAAGAAATAGACACACCTGCGCCATCCCATTCAGTTTTCCTTGGTGGTGTGCTAAATTAACATCTTTACCACCAAACTAGCATTTAACTTTGGATAATTATAAATACTCAGCCTCACAGATAAACACTAGTACAAATTTTTTCATATGTATAAATGAATGTGAATGTGTGCTGTGGTTTCTTACAGGAGATAATCTCCTGGAAGCTGCAGGTCTCATGGCGTCCAGCAGAGGGAGTGAGAGTGCTCACCGCCGACTGGCAGCCTAAATGTCACCACTGTGTAGTACCTCCAACTAGCACCACAAACCAAGCATCTCCACCCCAACACCACCATCCTAACACCACCCAAGCCCTAACACCACCCAAGCCCCAACACCACCATCCTAACACCACCCAAGCCCCAACACCACCATCCTAACACCAAAGAAGCCCCAACACCACCCACGCCCGAACAACTCCAACCCAACACCACCATCTTCACATGTACACCCCAACAACTGAGCTACTCTCCCAAGCAACTGTGTGCACGCGTACATACGCACACATGCACGCACGCACGCACGCACGCACGCACGCACGCACGCACGCACGCACGCACGCACGCACAGCCTGCTAATTACTGTAATTATGAATTGTTACCTCAGCACAGACAGTACTGAACTGTATGACCAGTCAGTGTGTGTGGTTGGTTAGGGGGGGGGGGTGTTTCTTAAGGCAATGCAGATTCACACTTTACCATTGAGCTCCTGTTTCACAGCATTCCTGCATGGCTGCAGTTTTACCTTCTCATAAATTCACTATGTACAAAAACCAAGGAGCAATAATTCTATCCAATAAACAAAAACTGTATGAAAAGCTGTGCAGTATGTTATTTATATAGTTATAATACCGCCATAACACTGCTGTAATACTGAGCATGAGCAGTGTTAAGATTCTCTGGTCTAGGGTAGTTTGTATGCGTGCGTGTGTCAGACTGAGTGTGGCAGACTGTGTTAGCGATGCTCTGTGTGTGTTAAAATGTGGCACATTGTTAGCGATGCTCTGTGTGTGTTAAAATGTGGCAGATTGTTAGCGACGCTCCGTGTGTGTTAAAATGTGGCAGATTGTTAGCGATGCTCTGTGTGTGTTAAAATGTGGCAGATTGTTAGCGATGCTCTGTGTGTGTTAAAATGTGGCAGATTGTTAGCGATGCTCTGTGTGTGTTAAAATGTGGCAGATTGTTAGCGAGACTTGCGTGTTAAAATGTGGCATACTGCGCAGGTGGCAGCAGAACTTACGGTACAGAATTGGACACAGTCTCCCTGAAGGACACCTTGGGCCTCCCCAGCACACAGGGGCAATTATACTCCCGCTCCATTCTCTACAGGCAGAACAAACACAGCACACAGTGGATAATAGATTTAGTCTCTCTGTGTAGGTACAGTACTTCATAATAGATTTAGTCTCTGTGCAGGTAGAGTACCTGATAATAGATTTAGTCTCTATGTGCAGGTAGAGTACCTGAGAATAGATTTAGTCTCTCTGTGCAGGTAGAGTACCTGAGAATAGATTTAGTCTCTCTGTGCAGGTAGAGTACCTGAGAATAGATTTAGTCTCTCTGTGCAGGTAGAGTACCTGAGAATAGATTTAGTCTCTCTGTGCAGGTAGAGTACCTGAGAATAGATTTAGTCTCTCTGTGCAGGTAGAGTACCTGAGAATAGATTTAGTCTCTCTGTGCAGGTAGAGTACCTGAGAATAGATTTAGTCTCTGTGCAGGTAGAGTACCTGAGAATAGATTTAGTCTCTCTGTGCAGGTAGAGTACCTGAGAATAGATTTAGTCTCTCTGTGCAGGTAGAGTACCTGAGAATAGATTTAGTCTCTCTGTGCAGGTAGAGTACCTGAGAATAGATTTAGTCTCTGTGCAGGTAGAGTACCTGAGAATAGATTTAGTCTCTCTGTGCAGGTAGAGTACCTGAGAATAGATTTAGTCTCTCTGTGCAGGTAGAGTACCTGAGAATAGATTTAGTCTCTCTGTGCAGGTAGAGTACCTGAGAATAGATTTAGTCTCTGTGCAGGTAGAGTACCTGAGAATAGATTTAGTCTCTCTGTGCAGGTAGAGTACCTGAGAATAGATTTAGTCTCTCTGTGCAGGTAGAGTACCTGAGAATAGATTTAGTCTCTCTGTGCAGGTAGAGTACCTGAGAATAGATTTAGTCTCTGTGCAGGTAGAGTACCTGAGAATAGATTTAGTCTCTCTGTGCAGGTAGAGTACCTGAGAATAGATTTAGTCTCTCTGTGCAGGTAGAGTACCTGAGAATAGATTTAGTCTCTCTGTGCAGGTAGAGTACCTGAGAATAGATTTAGTCTCTGTGCAGGTAGAGTACCTGAGAATAGATTTAGTCTCTGTGCAGGTAGAGTACCTGAGAATAGATTTAGTCTCTCTGTGCAGGTAGAGTACCTGAGAATAGATTTCGAGGTGCAGCTCTCCCATTCCTGAGATGATGGTCTCTTTGTTCTCAGTGTCATAGTGAACTCTGAAAGTGGGGTCTTCCCTGGTGAAGCGGTTTATCCCTTTTGAGAATTTATCCAGGTCATTCTGGAGAAGAGAGAGAGAGATGGAGAGTGGGAGAGGAGGGGAGAGAGAGAGTAGTGAGTGAGGAGATGGGGAGAGGGGAGAAAACGAGAGATAAATGGGAGGAAATAAAACTGGGTAATGGTGTCTGTGACTTGCGAAAGGAACATACTGTATATCACTGATATGAAATGGAAGCCCAGTATAGGGGGATCCCCACCTTGTTGGAGGGCTTCACAGACATGGAGATCACTGGGTCTGGGACATGGATGGACTCCTGCAGGACAAACGGACAGTGAACACACTACCATTTACATTCTACTGCCACAACATCCCGTATCTGAGTGCAGTCTGGCCTCCAACTACATCTCTTTAGATCAAAAGCTCAGTGCAATCCATGCCTCACAGGGCCTACTGTTTACCGTTTGACACTCCATCTGTAACTGCTTAATTGTGTATATTTAGAAAGGGGGCTGCTGGACGGCTCATTCGGTTCAGGCACAGCACTGTGGTGCGCGGATGAGCCTCACGGCCTCGGATCGAATCCGGACCGTGCCAGTGCCGACAGCGGCCGGTAGCTCCACAGGGTGATGCGCAATTGCCGATTGCATTGCCCGAGGAATGAGAGGGTTGTTGGATAGGGTTCTGTGTGCATTGCTCTCTAGTGACCCCTGCTGGTTGAACGGGCACCCCGCAGATTGCAGTCAAAGCCGCATATGAAAGGTCCCTCCTCTGACTCCGCTCTATGAGAGCTTAGCTGTAGTTTGCGGTGTGAAAAGAAGCAGCTGGCAACACCGCGCGTTTCAGAGGAGAGCCGTGGATGTCTGCTCTCACAAATCGACGCCGGGGTTCACGCAATGTATCCAGCTGCGGTTGCAGACGATTGGCCATTCCAGCCCTGCGTTGGGCACCAAATTTATAAAAACTAAAAAATTATAAAATAAATAAATATTTAAAAAGGAAATGACCTTTTTAAAGGTGAAAAGCAAGTTCTTATTATCTCATTACTCAAAGATTTAAACTGGATTGAACACAAGGTGTCCAGGCAGTGCTGCAGGGGTGATGAAGACCTTCTTCTACACTGCAAACGTGAGTCTTTAACAGTGTTTTGTGTGATACGAGTACAGATGCAAACTCCATAACCATCATTCAGGCCTAACGGGGAGGGTGGTGTTACCATGGAGAGGCCGGTGCTGGTACGGGAGGTGAAGGTGTCTCCGCTGGCGCAGTCGATCCCAAACAGGGCGCAGATATCTCCCGCGTACACCTCATCCACGTCCTGCCCACCCACAGAGAGGTGCATGTCAAACCAGGCCAAAAACAGACGCTCGCACACACTGACGGACACGGACTTCCATCTCGGGTACAAGGGTACACTTACATTGCCGAAGCATATACTGACATGACAAACAGATAACGGGTAAGCAATTGCCAAAGCCACACGTTCCCTCTTCTTTCCCAAGAGGAATGGCAGCCTCTCTACCTCTGAAAACCTCTCAAATTCAGAGCAGATTTTTTGCCTCGCTGTATTTTTCTGTCTCCGCCTCTTGAACATGACACAGTGAGCACAACCTGTCCCCTCTGGGCAGCCAGGTCTGCTGCCGACTCCTCCCACGACTCACCATCAGCTGGTCGGCATGGAGACGCACCAGCCTCTGCACTCGAACCCTCTTGCCCGTGCGCGTGTTATAGATGTTCTCGCTCTTCTTTAAACAGCCCTGGTACACACGCACGTACGTGAGCTGACCAAAACGCCCCGCCTGGGGGGAGGGGGAAAGAGATAGACAGGGAGAGACAAAAAAGGATGAGACAGAGGGAGAAAGAGGAGGGGAAAGGGGGACAGGGAGACAGAGAGAGAAGGGATATAGGGAGGGTGAAAGAGAGAGACAGAAAGAGGGGGTGGAGGAAGGGTGAAAGAGAAAGAGACAGGGGAAGAGAAGAGGGAGAGAGAGGGGGTAGAGAGATTGAGAGAGGAGTGTTATAAATGCCGTGCTAAAACTTGTAGGCCTACTTCAGTCCTGGGGAAGATGAAATCACCTCCAATTTGAAGGCCAGACCCACGAATGGCTGTGAAGCGTCTCGCGTGGGATCCATCCGGATCTTAGTGGGCTGGCTGGACTCCCTAAACACACAAACACACGCCAGCATTAGCGCCTTTACACAGTGTGGTGAAAGCCTGATCACTCACAGGGAGGCAGTCATATCCACACGGGCAGATAAAGCCGGCTGAGTGTGGCGGCATCATCGGTCTACCTGAAATAAAATTATCATCATAATAACCTGCTGTGTTCATCAGCAATGAAACACCATTTATACATAAAGAATCGTAGAGGTGTTGAGCCATTGCTTGTGCCCCAGGGCATGATGGGGGATCTCCAGAGGAGACGGATGAGCACGTCGGTGTAAGAGCCAGGGACTCATTTCCACTGTACAGAAGACAGATGTGCTGACATGTGTGACAGACATTTCATTGCCCATTCGAAACAGGTCACATGGCCAGCAGGGTCATTATGCCAGTAAATCAACAATCCCACTGTCTCTCTCTCACACGCACAGAAACAAACACACGCACACGCCGAAGCGCACACACACACACACACAGTAGCAGTACTCACTCCTGGTTGAGGATGGAGGAGTGTAATAGTAGCAGTACTGACTCCTGGTTGAGGATAGAGGAGTGTAATAGTAGCAGTACTCACTCCTGGTTAAGGATGGAGGAGTGCAATAGTAGCAGTACTCACTCCTGGTTAAGGATGGAGGAGTGCAATAGTAGCAGTACTCACTCCTGGTTAAGGATGGAGGAGTGCAATAGTAGCAGTACTCACTCCTGGTTAAGGATGGAGGAGTGTAATAGTAGCAGTACTCACTCCTGGTTGAGGATGGAGGAGTGCAATAGTAGCAGTACTCACTCCTGGTTAAGGATGGAGGAGTGCAATAGTAGCAGTACTCACTCCTGGTTGAGGATGGAGGAGTGTAATAGTAGCAGTACTCACTCCTGGTTAAGGATGGAGGAGTGCAATAGTAGCAGTACTCACTCCTGGTTAATGATGGAGGAGTGTAATCGTAGCAGTACTCACTCCTAGTTAAGGATGGAGGAGTGCAATAGTAGCAGTACTCACTCCTGGTTAAGGATGGAGGAGTGCAATAGTAGCAGTACTCACTCCTGGTTGAGGATGGAGGAGTGCAATAGTAGCAGTACTCACTCCTGGTTGAGGATGGAGGAGTGCAATAGTAGCAGTACTCACTCCTGGTTGAAGATGGAGGAGTGTAACAGTAGCAGTACTCACTCCTGGTTGAGGATGGAGGAGTGTAATAGTAGCAGTACTCACTCCTGGTTAAGGATGGAGGAGTGTAATAGTAGCAGTACTCACTCCTGGTTGAGGATGGAGGAGTGTAATAGTAGCAGTACTCACTCCTGGTTGAGGATGGAGGAGTGCAATAGTAGCAGTACTCACTCCTGGTTGAGGATGGAGGAGTGTAATAGTAGCAGTACTCACTCCTGGTTAAGGATGGAGGAGTGCAATAGTAGCAGTACTCACTCCTGGTTGAGGATGGAGGAGTGTAATAGTAGCAGTACTCACTCCTGGTTGAGGATGGAGGAGTGTAATAGTAGCAGTACTCACTCCTGGTTAAGGATGGAGGAGTGCAATAGTAGCAGTACTCACTCCTGGTTAATGATGGAGGAGTGCAATCGTAGCAGTACTCACTCCTGGTTAAGGATGGAGGAGTGCAATAGTAGCAGTACTCACTCCTGGTTAAGGATGGAGGAGTGCAATAGTAGCAGTACTCACTCCTGGTTAAGGATGGAGGAGTGCAATAGTAGCAGTACTCACTCCTGGTTAAGGATGGAGGAGTGCAATAGTAGCAGTACTCACTCATGGTTAAGGATGGAGGAGTGCAATAGTAGCAGTACTCACTCCTGGTTGAGGATGGAGGAGTGTAACAGTAGCAGTACTCACTCCTGGTTAAGGATGGAGGAGTGTAACAGTAGCAGTACTCACTCCTGGTTAAGGATGGAGGAGTGTAACAGTAGCAGTACTCACTCCTGGTTGAGGATGGAGGAGTGTAATAGTAGCAGTACTCACTCCTGGTTGAGGATGGAGGAGTGTAATAGTAGCAGTACTCACTCCTGGTTGAGGATGGAGGAGTGCAATAGTAGCAGTACTCACTCCTGGTTAAGGATGGAGGAGTGCAATAGTAGCAGTACTCACTCCTGGTTAAGGATGGAGGAGTGCAATAGTAGCAGTACTCACTCCTGGTTAAGGATGGAGGAGTGTAATAGTAGCAGTACTCACTCCTGGTTGAGGATGGAGGAGTGTAATAGTAGCAGTACTCACTCCTGGTTGAGGATGGAGGAGTGTAATAGTAGCAGTACTCACTCCTGGTTAAGGATGGAGGAGTGTAATCGTAGCAGTACTCACTCCTGGTTAAGGATGGAGGAGTGCAATAGTAGCAGTACTCACTCCTGGTTAAGGATGGAGGAGTGTAATAGTAGCAGTACTCACTCCTGGTTAAGGATGGAGGAGTGCAATAGTAGCAGTACTCACTCCTGGTTAAGGATGGAGGAGTGCAATAGTAGCAGTACTCACTCCTGGTTAAGGATGGAGGAGTGCAATAGTAGCAGTACTCACTCCTGGTTAAGGATGGAGGAGTGCAATAGTAGCAGTACTCACTCCTGGTTGAGGATGGAGGAGTGTAACAGTAGCAGTACTCACTCCTGGTTGAGGATGGAGGAGTGCAATAGTAGCAGTACTCACTCCTGGTTAAGGATGGAGGAGTGTAACAGTAGCAGTACTCACTTCTGGTTGAGGATGGAGGAGTGTAATAGTAGCAGTACTCACTCCTGGTTAAGGATGGAGGAGTGTAATAGTAGCAGTACTCACTCCTGGTTAAGGATGGAGGAGTGTAATAGTAGCAGTACTCACTCCTGGTTGAGGATAGAGGAGTGTAATAGTAGCAGTACTCACTCCTGGTTGAGGATGGAGGAGTGTAATAGTAGCAGTACTCACTCCTGGTTGAGGATGGAGGAGTGTAATAGTAGCAGTACTCACTCCTGGTTAAGGATGGAGGAGTGTAATAGTAGCAGTACTCACTCCTGGTTAAGGATGGAGGAGTGTAATAGTAGCAGTACTCACTCCTGGTTAAGGATGGAGGAGTGTAATAGTAGCAGTACTCACTCCTGGTTAAGGATGGAGGAGTGTAATAGTAGCAGTACTCACTCCTGGTTAAGGATGGAGGAGTGTAATAGTAGCAGTACTCACTCCTGGTTAAGGATGGAGGAGTGTAATAGTAGCAGTACTCACTCCTGGTTAAGGATGGAGGAGTGTAATAGTAGCAGTACTCACTCCTGGTTAAGGATGGAGGAGTGTAATAGTAGCAGTACTCACTCCTGGTTGAGGATGGAGGAGTGTAATAGTAGCAGTACTCACTCCTGGTTGAGGATGGAGGAGTGTAATAGTAGCAGTACTCACTCCTGGTTGAGGATGGAGGAGTGTAATAGTAGCAGTACTCACTCCTGGTTGAGGATGGAGGAGTGTAATAGTAGCAGTACTCACTCCTGGTTGAGGATGGAGGAGTGTAATAGTAGCAGTACTCACTCCTGGTTGAGGATGGAGGAGTGTAATAGTAGCAGTACTCACTCCTGGTTGAGGATGGAGGAGTGTAATAGTAGCAGTACTCACTCCTGGTTGAGGATGGAGGAGTGTAATAGTAGCAGTACTCACTCCTGGTTGAGGATGGAGGAGTGTAATAGTAGCAGTACTCACTCCTGGTTAAGGATGGAGGAGTGTAATAGTAGCAGTACTCACTCCTGGTTGAGGATGGAGGAGTGTAATAGTAGCAGTACTCACTCCTGGTTAAGGATGGAGGAGTGTAATAGTAGCAGTACTCACTCCTGGTTAAGGATGGAGGAGTGTAATAGTAGCAGTACTCACTCCTGGTTAAGGATGGAGGAGTGTAATAGTAGCAGTACTCACTCCTGGTTGAGGATGGAGGAGTGTAATAGTAGCAGTACTCACTCCTGGTTGAGGATGGAGGAGTGTAATAGTAGCAGTACTCACTCCTGGTTAAGGATAGAGGAGTGTAATAGTAGCAGTACTCACTCCTGGTTAAGGATGGCATAGTTGTTGACCTCGGTAGGGTTGGGTAGGTACTCCAGAACAGCATCCAGTAGAGGCTGGACCCCCTTATTTTTCAGGGCAGTCCCCACCAGCACAGGTGTGAAGGCGCGCTGGATCGTGGCCCTGCGGATGGCCGCCTGGGGGGGGGTTCAGAGGTCAGGGGTCAAGGATGTTTTCAGCTCTATCGGTGTCACACAAATGCTCATTTATCACTGATCACCTGACAGATACGTGCACCTGCTGCTCATAACCACCTCTTCCACAGTCAAAAAAATGAACATTTCAAAATAAAAAAACAAAAAATAAAAACAACAATGTCACATTTCTACTTATTGGTATACTTCTCGTTATATTCTGCTACCAAACATGTAAACCTGAAAAACAAACATCCTGGCTGAGATTGAAACTAAAACAAACATTCTTATCTAAAGAAAACAGAAGAGACCATGGAACAGAGAGAGAGCGTTCACTGGATACAGCACTTACCCTCCCACACCCCCTCCCCCCTACAGTGCTGAGTGAGACTCACAGTGTGGGGGGTGAACACTCAACTCTGCACTTTACACTGAAACTCAAGAGCAAATCAAGCCCTGGGACCCTGGGTCCTGTCTGTCCAGGGCACCCACGACTGAGACAGGAAGTGAGGTCAGGGGCAGAAGACTGCAAAGGCGCGACCCTGACGCGACCTCTGTGTGAGCGCAGACTGACCTTGAGTTGGTCCACGTTAGGGAGCCTCTCCTCCAGGAACATCTCCCCCAGCACTTCGTCAGCGTTGGCGACACACTCCACCAGCTCCTGCCTCCGGTCCGTCGCCTCCGCCCGGAACTCCGCAGGAATCTCCTCATAGCGCACGTTCTGCCTGCAAGAGCGCCAGCCACCACAAGGAGAGACGCACACTTTAGTCTAAACCCCACACACACACACACAATACACATGTACACTCTATGCCAGAGCTCCACTGAACCCCACACCCACAGTCTGTATTTATGTAGCTGTGACTGCTGTTCTCATGCAGTGTGGCGAGTGTTTCATGAGACCCAGGAAGTTTAGGTTCGAGGCCGTTGCCCCAGCCTCACCCGAATGGGCCCTCGAAGTACAGGCTGCGCTCCTGGACGAGGTCAATGATCCCCCGTATGTTCCCCTCCACGCCCATGGGGATCTGCACAAACGCTGCGTTGTGGTTCAGCTTGGTTCTGCAGCACAGAAGATGATTAGTCACATAAACAGCCCCTCTAACTGGTACAGCCCTGCTGCCCCCCGTCTCACTGGTACAGCCCTGCTGCCCCCCTCTCACTGGTACAGCCCTGCGGCCCCCCTCTCACTGGTACAGCCCTGCTGCCCCCCTCTCACTGGTACAGCCCTGCTGCCCCCCGTCTCACTGGTACAGCCCTGCTGCCCCCCGTCTCACTGGTGCATCCCTGCGGCCCCCCTCTCACTGGTACAGCCCTGCGGCCCCCCTCTCACTGGTGCAGCCCTGCTGCCCCCCTCTCACTGGTACAGCCCTGCTGCCCCCCTCTCACTGGTGCAGCCCTGCTGCCCCCCTCTCACTGGTGCAGCCCTGCTGCCCCCCTCTCACTGGTGCAGCCCTGCTGCCCCCCTCTCACTGGTGCAGCCCTGCTGCCCCCCTCTCACTGGTACAGCCCTGCGGCCCCCCTCTCACTGGTGCAGCCCTGCTGCCCCCGTCTCACTGGTACAGCCCTGCTGCCCCCCTCTCACTGGTGCAGCCCTGCTGCCCCCCTCTCACTGGTGCAGCCCTGCTGCCCCCGTCTCACTGGTACAGCCCTGCGGCCCCCCTCTCACTGGTGCAGCCCTGCTGCCCCCCTCTCACTGGGACAGCCCTGCGGCCCCCGCTTACTGGTACAGCTCAGCAGAGACGTCAAGGCGACAGGAATTCTGGGATAGACAGCTGTAAATGATCAACTTCCTGAATTGAGCTCATGACGTGTTTGCTCTGCACTCCCAGGTAGTTCAATGATCATTCACGATCCAAAATGGCCGAGTATTCACTGAGTCATCTCCAAGCACCTTTGACCACAGACATAATCCTGCTCTGTTCTGTAATGTAGCCCTTAGGGGATTGTTTTCCAAGAGTCAGAATTACGCAAAGAACTATTACTGAAACAAAGTAACAGAAGCTCAAACACAGTGGAAATGGAAGTTTTTTCTTGCTGGGATAAGGATACCAACTTCACCGTGATTAGTATCATCTGGGGATTTCCAGAACACATAGAATGTACAGCCGTCGTTTTGACCAGGCCTGTTTTGTCACGTTATAAAATAAGTAACCATTGTCGCTATAATACTGGGATCGTAAAGTAGTTTATAGAAAGTGTGGTAGGCGTACCTCATCTGCTGCAGCGCACGGGCAGGGTTGGCACCGAGGCGGTCAAGCTTGTTGATAAAAGTGAGAAACGGAACGCCATAGCGCTTCATCTGCCTGTTTACGGTCAATGTCTGACACTGGACCCCGCCCACTGCACACAAAACCAGAACCGCACCGTCCAGAACCCGGAGCGCTCGCTCCACCTCAATGGTGAAGTCCACGTGACCTGGGACAGGTGAGAACGCAAGGCGGTGGTGCCAAAAAAAACACAATGCTGTCAATTCAATACAATACAGTCAACCTTCAACGCAATTCTGTCAACATTCAATGGTCAATGTTAAATACAATACAGTCAACATTCAATGGTCAATGTTAAATACAATATCGTCAACATTCAATAGTCAACATTCAGTACAATACCATCAACATTCAATACATTAGTGAACCTTACATTTAAAACTGTTAACACTATATTCAATATTCGGAACACGTGTTAAATGTAAATAATAATTGCTGTGGTGCTTCATAAAAGACATTTAGTGTAGAGAGAACCGCAGTCACAATACCACTACCTTCTTAGCACTGCATTCTGAAGTCTGGGCCCATATTGAGAGCCCCTCAGAATAGGTCTGCTGATCTAGGATCCTCAGCCAATAATAGAGAAGGTTGGGATATGGACAGGGCAAAATGACCCTAGATCAACTCTCCTGGTCTGAGATGCTTTTGGAGTACAGTGCAAAACAGCCTGACTTAAGGGCTCTGATTAACTAGAGGGGAAGAAGAGAAGAGTGAGAGCCATACAGTTGTGTTCCCAGTACCTGGCGTGTCAATGATGTTGATGTTGTGCTCTTTCCATATGGTGTATGTGGTTGCGGATTGGATGGTGATTCCTCTCTGCCTCTCCAGCTCCATGGAGTCCATGATGGCGCCAACTCCATCCTTCCCTTTCACCTGACAAAGAACAGGTCAAGTAGAAAACGGCTCAAATGCAAGGCTGCTTAAGCACACTGGTTTATTTCACAGATAAGACGAAATTAACTGATTCAATGTGTTAACTGAACATTTCGACGGTGATGCGGAACAAACCCGTTACCTCGTGCATCTCCACTATCCTGCCCGTGTAGTATAGCACGCGCTCAGTCAGCGTGGTCTTCCCCGAGTCGATGTGTGCAGAGATTCCGATGTTTCGTATTCTCTCGTTAGGGACGACACCAGAGGAACACGACCGACAACTGTTCACCAGGAGCTGGGGATAAAGAAACAATTATTTACCAAAATAATAAATCATACTGTGCTCAGTAGCGCTTCAAGCTTCTAAGGGCTTCTTAAGTCAATATGAACCAACATTACATGGTTTAATCTCATCCATGTCCCAGTCTAATTTGTCTTAGTCACATGTAATGTATTAGCTCGAAATTCAACAAGGCAGTAAAGAACAGGTGTGGGATTGTCAAGACAAATGCAAATAGTTTATTTGTTTTTTTTCTTTATCCTTCATTTCACCAGCCCAATTGAAAATAAGAGAATAGTATTAACAGTTTAAAGTTAAAGTTGGTTCTGCAGATTACCCCCAGCTTTTTGGTTCCAAGCAAATAAAAGTCATTTTTCTGTTCCGTTGTAGAAGACATACAGACTTTAAAAAGCAACATATTACTGGAGTGAAGCTCGAACTTAGTAGAGCTGTAGTTCAGGAGCCCAGCTTTCTACGGTTTCGTGAACGAAAAACGAGACGTGCATTCAGAAAGACAGTTTACGTTACTTTCTGCATTTCAGAACATGGTTAAACATTTAACACCGGATCTGTGTGTTCAACAGAAATACTATTAAGCTAACAGTTGTCATGGCATTGCTGCAACCGCCACTGAAGCAATTGGATTTAGGGTTCTTTAAATAAAATGTTGAAGAGAGGACGGGGTTATTTAGCAATTTTTAAAGAAACTCAGCTGGCCACCTGTACTATAATAAACCAACAAACAGCTTAACTTGGTGGCAAGCTAAGTTACAAAGTTAACCAGCCTTAAACCTAAATATGAAACTAAATTGTGATTTTTTTGCCAGCAGCTACTGCTACACAGAACAAAGTATCTAACCAAATGGCAAATATGTTTAGCTAGCAATGATCTTGTTATCCATCTACTGAAGACAACTGTAATCGGCAAAGCAAACTTCATCCAACGATTGACAGAAGATCTTAGACATCGTTACGTAGCAGAGCAACACAATACACGGAAGGAGGTAAACACTAAATTAGTTATTTATCTTACCTGTTTTAAAGTTACTGTTGCGGGGTTCTTTAAGTGCCGCTGACTCAAAATAAGTCCTGCTTTTAAAATCCACATTTTGATGGTCTGTACTGAAATAATCCTGCTCCGTTCACACAACTGCACGACTATATGACAGCCTGTGAAAGTCACACGCCGGTTCGTTGTGAAACACTACTTCCGGGCTACGGACCGGCACAAGGATCAATTGCTACGACCTCTAAATAATGCATTTGCTCACGCCTGCGTAATAGGGACATCGTGTGGATGGGCGGACATTATGGCAAGCCGAAGCAACAACACATTTATGGAAAATTTATAAACAGTTCGTTGGCCAGATTTAGCCTGATGACTCCTCCCTCATATTTAGTAAAATATAAGGAGTCAGATGAGTATTATGTCCGGCTCGATAAGACTGGACGTGGACGCAGTGTGTTTTTATATTAGATTTAAAAAATATTTTCATGATTGTGTTATCCTAGTCTGTACATAGGCCCAGCCTATTTGTCAGTTTTTATACATGTGTAATATGTTTTAATTTACTATTTAAAAAAAAACACCTTAAGGCACACTGTGCAATGTCACCTATGTGTAAATGGTGTTTCACATGACAGAAATGTTATTAGGAAATAGCATGGCTTGAAAGTAACACCATAACTGATATTTGGAACTACTATGAATGACATTGGGGATAAACTCAGTTTAGAAAGGCCAATAGAGTATTACATAAAGTCATGAAACATCTCTGTCCCACACTTCATCAGAATTCTGTCACTTGGCATATATTTTCTTTAAAGAGCAAATGTTCTATCCCTGCATATTTCAGTATGGCTGTTTTGTCATTTATGTATATTTTCTGGAAGTTTTACATTGTCTTGGTCACCTTCTATATCCTCTACAGAGGGCAATCAAGGTATCAATCTACCTTTAAATACCATATATATGATTAAGACACATGCTTACTTCATAACAACTAATCTGATCCAAAAATACTTGTGTTTACAAGTGTGTGTGTATGCGTCTCCATGACGTAAGTCCTTCCTCACTGTGGAATGGTCGTCACAAACATCAGTGACAGGTACAGAGTGCAGCATATGTACAGAGACTGTACCGATGAGAATTCTGTTCCTGCTTGAATATAAAATCATTTTTAGCATCAGGATTCTTTATTTGACTGAAAATTCCTTTTAATAAAACACATCTTGTGATAAAACTGAATTTCATTAAAATATCTGAGAATTTAAACAAGTAAAACACCCACAAAAACAGCAAAATAATTACCCTCGCACCCAATCATACCGGGACTGAAGAGAAATGAGAAACATTTGACAAACGGTGATATAAAGAGGTTTTCATTTTTGTTTTTACAAAGATAACTTACAGCAGTAAAATGTTTTAAGAATCATGCCAGCTACACATAAAGCATGTACAGATGCGGGTAACGTATAAAGTAAACTAAAGATGTATGTAACCTGCATTGATGAATTTACAACACAAGCACACAACCTGCTTTAGCTCCAAAGCATTTCCGAACCATTTTATTTTGCCATTCAAATGTAAAAAATAACATGTATTTCTTACAAATACAAATGCCCGGTTGTATTACTTTTCCGAATAATATCTGTGGGTTTCTCTCTGTGCACATGTCTAAGGTGATGAGGCCTATAATCCTACTGTCTCTCCAGCTCTTAAAAGCAAGTGTGAAGCATGAAGTGTGAATCTCGGAGTCAAACTTCCTGGAACAGAGCTCTGTTTTGAATTTCATAGACATGAGGAAGAGGAGCTTGGATTAGAGACAGCTGTGTATATGTGCGTCCGCAGGCTGATTTCAGCAGAAGACGGTAACGGAGAGGGTTGGCCTGGGGGAGACAGGAGCACCAGAACGCCGCTTCCTCCTGCGACCTCAAAGTTTTTCCGGGTTGCTGAAGTGTGCTCTTTTCCCCTCTGCTTTCAGCTTCACCTGCTCACTGGTTAAAGACAACAGAATCCAACCAATCAAATCGACAGTTATGACTGTCAAAACTGTCACCATTCATTTTAATACAAAAGCCAATCTGGGGACAAGGGTTGGTTGTAACCATAAAGGCAAAAGTTTCTTGTTTTGAACTGGTATCAATGTTAGATTGCATGCCCCAGTGAATAACCAAATAAATAAATAATAATAAAATGTATTTTCTCAACAAATTCCCTTATCCAGACATCTGCACGCTGGACATTTACTGATATTTGATCCGGTTAAATTCCTTGCTTAAAAACACACTGGCAGTGCCAATCCTGGGATTTGAACCTGCAACCTCTGAGGTATAAGCCCAGTTCCCTAACCACTATAATACATCACCCTTATTACTCAGCAATGTTAAGAGTATGGAGTCGACTGTCTGGTTTGTCTATAGTAGTGTCTGTGGTATGCGGCAGGTGTGTTGGGGTCATGGGGTCATAGGGATGGCGATCTGGCTGACCTCCTGGGCTCCTGGGGGCTTGCAATGGCAGCTCGGTGTACAGCACGGGGTTTGGGGGCCTCCAGACGGGACATGGGGACTGACGGGGAAAATTTAGACACCTCCCTCTGCCACTCATCATCGAAAGACTGGGCCTCAGCTGTTGGGGCAAAGGGAAGGGGTCAGGGGTCAGACAGAGTTTCGGTACTGCTCTGTACAGTGCTACCAAGCTCTGTAGCTTTGTGTGTGTTTGGGTTTGTGTGTACAGGTCTGTGTGTGCGTGCGTGTGAATGTGTGCGCTTGTATTTATGTGTGCATGTGTGTGTGTGCGTATGCGTGTCTGTGTGCATGTGTGTGTGTCTGTGTGTACATGTCTGTGTGTCGGCATGTGTATGAGTGCATATGTGTGTGTGCGTGCATGCGTGTGTGCTTGTCTGTGTGTGTGCATGTGTTTGTGTGTGTGCGTATGTGTTCTGTAAGTGTACGGAGGACTCTCAGAGCCGTGTATTCGTACTCTCGTCTATGTTTTGGAAGTCCTGGTTGAGCTCTCGCTCCCCTGTCCTGTTGTTGTGCTTCCTCTCGATGACGTGGCCCCTTTCCTGGATGTGGTGCCCGATCGCCATCTTCTGCTCCCCGGACTCAGAGTCCTTCAGCGCATGCCGCGTCTCCTTAATCTGCACCGGGAGACCCCACAACGCAGTCACAATGCCGTTTGCCACAGGGCTGACTTGACTAGGCCACGCCCCCAGCTGCACCATCCCCAAATTTTCCCATGTCACCCCCACCTGCATTCCCTCCACTGGCTCTCGTGGGTGCCCGCATCAAATTCGAAACTCTGGGGTTGGCATACAAGGCTGCTAAAGAAGGTGCACCCCAATACCTTCAGCAGGCTGAAACAAATTTTTCGTTGAACCCATTGTTTCTTGTGGCTACATCTCTAATAAACCTTAGAACACGGCGTGTCACTCAGGAGGACGTGTTTTCCCAGTAGATATTCGTGACAATAGCAGTTATCACCAAGCTTCCACTTCTCATAAAAACATGGTTACTTTTTTTAACCTTGCTTTGTTGACATCATCAGGACAGGGGTGACTGTACCTACCCCACCCCCAGCTGCATCTACCCCACCCCCAGCGGCATCTACCCCGCTGTACCTACCCCACCCCCAGCTGCATCTACCCCGCTGTACCTACCCCACCCCCAGCTGCATCTACCCCGGCTGTACATACCCCGCCCCTACTGTACCTACCCCACCCCCAGCTGCATCTACCCCACCCCCAGCTGCATCTACCCCACCCCCAGCTGTACTTACCCCGCCTGGCGCACGGCGCGTTTGGCTGGATGCCTGGTACACCTTGGCCGGCTCGTCCCCCGTCTTGGAATACGTCATCACTGAGGAGGAGCTGAAGGAGTGTGCGTTGGAATCTGAGGGTAAGTTCTCCTGAAACACACACACCAATATTAAGCAACAACCCTCACACAGACCGACTGGCCTCAGTAACACTTCTGTACGCAGGCAGACAGACAGACTGACTCAGGACTCACAAAGTTTCTGTGCAGGTTCCCCATCCGGCTTCTCATCCCAGCCATCGTATTGTCCATCGCATGGAAGGGGTTTCTGAAGGGGTCCATGCCCTGGAGAGAGGCACATTCGGCACATTCACTGCCTGTGCCCAAACACTGAGGGCCAGAATGTACAGTACAGGCACATGGGGCTGGAAGTGCAGTTTGCCTGTCATCTACGCGGGCCATCGCAAGGTGCACTTCTCTCCTTAATGCATATGCAAATAACGGGCGGACATGTTATAAGTGTTTATATATTCCGTTGAATTTACAAAAATTTTACGCAATTAACAGGAGTCCATTTTTGCATAACATTTCTCTGCCTCTAAAGAGCAGGCATAAATCAAGACGCAAACAAGATGGAGGCACAGGTATAGGCCTAAAAAATGCATTGAGAGAATCTTTGCAATAAAAATTACACTATTTTGACTCACTGAGCAAGAAATCATCAAACGGTACAGATTAAGCAGTCACACAATATTACTCTTCTGGAAGAAGTAAAAGATGACCTAGAACCTCCCACACAAAGTTCCCATTCCACCTCGGCAATAGTCAAGCTCCTTGCAAAAGTACACTGTGGATCTTTTCAATTGACAATTGCCGCTGCAGCTGGAATATCACACTGTTAAAAAAACCCCACCATATTTATGAGATAAAGTAAAATGTACATACCTTTCACTGTTTTTAAAATGGAAGGAGAAATGCGGATGCATCTTAATTTGACTGTAATTTACATTTAATGTGGGGAAAATGCAAAACCCCTTAAATATATGATAGCATCACATTTTTAATGGAAAAGCATTTAAATGAGTTATTAAATTATGTTAACCTCATTCAAGTACCGAACACATGACTTAAATTTGACAGGTTTTCTGAGTTTTCATACTTAGAATCATAGAGCCATAGACTCACTGATTCAGAAAGACATAGAGCCAGGGATGCTGAGTGTGCAAACTGAGAGAGGAAATATCTCCACAACCCCCCACCCCACCACCACCCCCCCGCCCCCCCCGTGCAGGGAGTGAAGTGATACCCTCTAATTCGTACTCGTGGTCGCGAATTATAACAGGTTTAGCGACGAAACCGATCCACATCCAAGGAATTACGTGGAGATCCAATCAGATAAGAGTCCTTGGAGCTGTCAGCTTTTTCCAGCGCTCAGGGGAAGCTGGGTGAGCTAATGAAGCCCAAAGGGTCCGTCTCATTTCTGCAGCTATTTTTACCCATCGCTGCTTGTCTGACATGCTGCTTGCCACCTTATTTTAAGAGCACTGAGTCAATGCAGGCTGGGCGGGGTGTCCATGTACTGCACACAGGGTTCTGGTACTGAGCACTGGGTTCTGATACTGCACACTAGGTACTGACCTGTGACCTATGACCTGTCTATTCGGCACATACAAGATTTCAGAGGAGACAGCACTGAGTAGCGATAGCCTCGGCTCTGCAGAATGGAGAGAGGACACTGAGTAGTGATAGCCTCAGCTCTTCAGAATAGAGAGAGGGCACTGAGTAGGGATAGCATCGGCTCTGCAGAATGGAGAGAGGGCACTGAGTAGGGATAGCATCGGCTCCGTAGAATGGAGAGAGGGCACTGAGTAGCGATAGCCTCGGCTCTGCAGAATGGAGAGAGGGCACTGAGTAGTGATAGCCTCGGCTCTGAGCGGGGACAGAATGGGGTTATATAAGGGTCAGGAAGAGGCTGGCATCTGATGAAAGTAATTATCAGGAATACATATAGGCCACATGCAGAGAGAGGGATTATCATGGGATGGGGGGCTAAGTTTAGAACCTCTGAGCATCCCAACCATGAGGCCTCCAAACTGAACAGACAGACCAGATGACACAGTACAGACCTGCCCACCGTGCGCTAGGATATCACAGTACAGACCTGCCCACCGTGCGCTAGGATATCACAGTACAGACCTGCCCACCGTGCGCTAGGATATCACTGTACAGACCTGCACACTGTGCTCTAAGATAACAAAATACAGACCGAAACACTGTGCTCTAGGATAACACAGTACAGACCTGCCCACCGTGCGCTAGGATATCACAGTACAGACCTGCCCACCGTGCGCTAGGATATCACTGTACAGACCTGCACACTGTGCTCTAAGATAACAAAATACAGACCGAAACACTGTGCTCTAGGATAACACAGTACAGACCTGCCCACCGTGCGCTAGGATATCACAGTACAGACCTGCCCACCGTGCGCTAGGATATCACTGTACAGACCTGCACACTGTGCTCTAAGATAACAAAATACAGACCGAAACACTGTGCTCTAGGATAACACAGTACAGACCTGCACACTGTCTGGAGGATAACACAGTACAGACCTGCACACTGTGCTCTAGGACAGGGGTTTTCAAAGTGGGGGCTGCCAGGGGGGCCAATTGGAAGGGCGAGGAAAATGGAAAATGCAAAAAAAAAAAATAATTATAATAATAATAAAAGAAAATGTATTTAAAAAAATACATTTCAATTCAATTCATATTGTGCCGGTTTAAAATAAAATATAAATTGTTATAAATCCTTTCATATCGAAATGAGGTCTTTGCCATGCCCTTCTTTCAATCGCAGCCAATAACTAACCGTCTGCCTGTCAGTCAAAGCGTTATGTTGAGCTGCCAATGGCCCAATTATGGAATCAAAATAGGGTCAAAAGTATTGTGTTGTGTATTAAGAAGCTGTATGTTAGATTTTTAAAAATTTGCCAGTGTAATTTAAAAGTTTTTTTTTTAAAGCCATTTTGCAATAGGAGGGCCCCAGCCAGAGGCTATGGCTATTTGGGGGTCCTTGGCATGGAAATGTTTGGGAACCCCTGCTCTAGGATAACACAATACAGAACGACACACTGTGCTCTAGGATAACACGGGACAGACCTGCACACTGTGCTCTAGGATAACACAATACAGAACTGCACACTGTGCGCTAGGTTAACACAGTACAGACCTGCACACGGTCTCTAGGATAACACACTACAGACCTGCACACTGTGCTCTATGATATCACTGTACAGACTGAAACACTGTGCTCTAGGATAACACAATAGACTGAAACACTGTGCCCTAGGATATCACTGTACAGACCGAAACACTGCTCTAGGATATCACTGTACAGACCTGCACACTGTGCTCTAGGATAACACAATACAGTCATACACACTGTGCTCTAGGATATCACAGTACATACATGCACACTGTGCTTTAAGATACCTCAGTACAGACCTGCACACTGTGCTCTAGGATAACACAATACAGACCTACACACTGTGCTCAAGGATAACACAATACAGACCTGCACACTGTTCACTAGGATATCACTGTACAGATCGGCACACTGTGCCCTATGATATCACTGTACATACCTACACACTGTGCTCTAGGATAACTCAGTACAGACCTATACACTGTGCTCTAGGATAACACAATACAGACCTGGACAGTGTGCTCTATGATAACTCAGTTCAGACATACACACTGTGCTCTATGATAACACAATACAGACCGGCACAGTGTGCTCTAGGATAACTCAGTACAGACCTACATACTGTGCACTAGGATAACACAATTCTGACCTGCACACTGCACTCTAGAATAACATAAGAGACCCGTGCACTGTGCTCTAGGATATCACTTTACAGACCTGCACACCATGCTCTCAGATATCACAATACAGACCTTTACACTGTGCTCTAAGGAGCCTTGTAGGAGGCGGTAACCCCAGTATCTGACGTCACAGGCAGACATAAACAAAACACGATTCACCTGCCGTAAATTATATTTGAAATGACAAATTCATAATCAATATAATAAAAAATAAAAAAAAGCTCTGTGAATTTATTTTTAAAAATTATTTGTGTACATGAAAGTTACCTATAGCACCTTTAAGACTGAAAACAGAGAGAAAACAGGTCGCAGTCAGAGGTCATCATATCAAAAATATCTAATAAGGAGCTGAGCCCCTTTCACTTATGACACATGAACACCACATCTGTCAAACAAATGAGGTGAGGCAGAATGTAGGCTCTCTGGAGGGTGACTGGTGGGTTTTAGCTGCAAAACAGGCTCTGTGGTGGGTGATTGGTGGATTTTTGAGAGTGTGTCAGTGGAACAGTGCGCTGTAAAAATAGCTGTCCTGCTAAAGATAATCACCAAGAAGGGCAGGATTGGAAGGTACATGCGAGAGGCTTTTTCACTTGTCGCCGTGGAGATGGAGTAAATGTAGGTCAGTAGTATGAGTACGCTGCTGAAGGTCGTGACCTCCAGTGTGACTCTGCGTCAGCACCCTAACACCAGAGCCCCCACCCCCCCAAACAGTGCTCAGTAGTGTAACCATGTTCAGTGCTCAGTACTGTAACCATGTGCAGTGCTCAGTACTGTAACCATGATCAGTGCTCAGTACTGTAACCATGTTCAGTGCTCATTACTGTAACCATGTCCAGTGGTCAGTATTGTAACCATGTCCAGTGGTCAGTACTGTAACCATGATCAGTGCTCAGTACTGTAACCATGTTCAGTGCTCATTACTGTAACCATGTCCAGTGCTCAGTACTGTAACCATGTTCAGTGCTCATTACTGTAACCATGTCCAGTGCTCAGTACTGTAACCATGTCCAGTGCTCAGTACTGTAACCATGATCAGTGCTCAGTACTGTAACCATGTCCAGTGCTCAGTACTGTAACCATGTCCAGTGCTCAGTACTGTAACCATGTCCAATGCTCAGTACTGTAACCATGTCCAGTGCTCAGTACTGTAACCATGTCCAGTGCTAAGTACTGTAACCATGTCCAGTGCTAAGTACTGTAACCATGTCCAGTGCTCAGTACTGTAACCATGTCCAGTGCTCGTTACAGTAACCATGTTCAGTGCTCATTACAGTAACCATGTCCAGTGTTCATTACTGTAAACATGTTAAGTATTCAGTACTGTAACCATGTCCAGTGGTCAGTACTGTAACCATGTTCAGTGCTCAGTACTGTAACCATGTTCAGTGCTCAGTACTGTAACCATGTCCAGTGGTCAGTACTGTAATCATGTGCAGTGTTCAGTACTGTAACCATGTTCAGTGCTCATTACTGTAACCATGTGCAGTGTTCAGTACTGTAACCATGTTCAGTGCTCATTACTGTAACCATGTTAAGTATTCAGTACTGTAACCATGTCCAGTGGTCAGTACTGTAACCATGATCAGTGCTCAGTACTGTAACCATGTTTAGTGCTCATTACAGTAACCATGTCCAGTGCTCATTACTGTAACCATGTTAAGTATTCAGTACTGTAACGATGTTCAGTGGTCAGTACTGTAACCATGTCCAGTGCTCAGTACTGTAATCATGTTCAGTGGTCAGTATTGTAACCATGTCCAGTGTTCAGTACTGTAACCATGTTCAGTGGTCAGTACTGTAACCATGTTCAGTGCTCAGTACTGTAACCATGTCCAGTGCTCAGTACTGTAACCATGTCCAGTGCTCAGTACTGTAACCATGTTCAGTGCTCAGTACGGTAACAATGTTCAGTGCTCAGTACTGTAACCATGTCCAGTGCTCAGTACGGTAACAATGTTCAGTGCTCAGTACTGTAACCATGTCCAGTGCTCAGTACTATAACTATGTTCAGTGGTCAGTACTGTAACCATGTCCAGTGCTCAGTACTGTAACCACGCTAGAAAAATATTTACCCTTTTCTATCAGAACAATCCGCTTTCAAAGATGGGGCCACAACTGAAGTCCATCCATCCATTACGTAACCCGCTTATTCCTGGTCAGGGTCGCAGGGGTTGGAGCCCATCTCAGCATGCATTGGGCGAAAAGCAAGTTGCTTATCCATCACAGGGCACACACACCATTCACTCACTCACTCACTCGCTCACTCACTCACTTACTCACTCACTCATTCACTCACACACACTCATTCACTCACACACACTCATTCACTCACACACTCATTCACTCACACACACTCATTCACTCACACACACTCATTCACTCACACACTCATTCACTCACACACAAACACACATTCACTCATACACACACACACCATTCACACACACTCACTCACACACTCATTCACTCACTCACTCACTCACTCACTTTTACACACACACACCATTCACTCACACACTCATACACACACACCATTCACTCACACACTCAAAGGGCAATTTAGGGTTACTAATGAGCCTAATCTGCACGTCTTTGGACTGTGGGAGGAAACCGGAGTTCCCGGAAAAAACCCATGAGGACACAGGTATCTCCTTTCCACTGGTCAAGTGTACCGTACTGGACCTGTACTGGTCCACTTTAAACGGCCGCGGTACAGTACAGAATCAGTACCCTTTCATTTTCCACTTAAAAGGTCAGTAGCTGTAGTCTGCTTTGTGTAAGAGAGCAATGCTTGGATGTAGCTATAGCAACAATGTTACTGCCAGTCACCAGTGAGCGTCACTAACAGCAACAACAAACATGACAGGTCCAGAGATAGTGTCTTTTTTTCCTGTTGTGTCTTAGCTTATATCTTTATGTTGAATGTTTTGCAGTGTAACAAGTTATCAGTGAGCTAGCGGGGATTTAAAAATGCCGGTTAAATTCCGTTGCATGCGCGCGTCACTGGCGTAATGACGACATCCGTCGGACCGCTTTTGAAAGTGGACCAGTACCACATATGTTAGAGCAGCGAACCAACCGTACCGTGACCGTACCAAACTCTCCTCAAACGGTAATTGAAAAACATACCACACCGTACCAGTATGGGTCCAGTACGGTACTCTTGACCAGTGGAAAAGAGATAAGGGAGAACATGCAAGCACGCCACACAGAAAATTGATTCAAACCCAGGACCTTCTTGCTGTGAGGCGACAGTGCTATATATTACACCACTGTGTCGCTCGCCACAACAGAATTGGCTTTTTAAGTTTCGAGGTGACGACACCCTCAGAAGCCCTCCTGTGTTAGCCACACCACCTCCTGTGTAAACCCCACCCCTTCTGTACCTGTCCTGTATAAGACGGTCCCCTTTCTGGCTTAAGCCACACCCCCTTACCATGTGGTCCTGTGGCATGGCCAGGCTGGAGCTGGGCTCGTGCTCTCTGGACCTCTGGCCCCGACCATCCATCAGGCGTGGCACTGGGTCCCGCCCAAAGGGCTCAGAGAAGCTACGCATCATCTGGTGCACCCGCTCATTATGCGCCTGGAACGGATCCCTGGGGGGCCGGAACATTCCGCTCAGCACCGCACACAATTCTGAACTCGCATTTACCGCAATTTCAGCAAACTTCAAAACTCAACGTTTACATTTTTTAAAAGGTATTTGAAGAAAGACAGATAAAGGGCCCACCTTGATGAGCTATGGAGAGAAGGAAGAGGAGGAGGGAAAGAAAAACATATCAGCATATCTTTGCAGTTCAACCTCACTTTGATTACAGAAGGCTAGGAGTGGACCCGGGGATTATTACGCCTGAAATACTTTAACCAACCAGTAAGACTCATGCAGATGACTATTTTAAAATCAACATCACTCTTCTTTTATGCAATTACTCTGGGCTAACATAAGTCTGACCCACTCCTACAGGACAGAAATGGACCCACTCCAACAGTACACTGACCCACTGCTACTGGACAGCGACGGACCCACTCCTACAGCACACTGACCCACTCCTACGGGACAGAGACAGATCCACTCCTACAGCACACTGACCCACTCCTACGGGACAGAGACAGACCCACTCCTACAGCACACTGACCCACTCCTACGGGACAGAGATGGACCCACTTCTATAGCACACTGGCCCACTCCTACAGGACAGAGGCTGGCCCACTCGTACAGCACACTGACCCACTCCTACAGTACACTGACCCACCCCGACTGGACAGCGACGGACCCACTCCGACTGGACAGAGGCAGACCCACTCCTACAGCACACTGACCCACTCCTATAGCACACTGGCCTACTCCTACAGGACAGAGGCTGGCCCACTCATACAGCACACTGTCAAAAAGCAAATTGAGTTGATTTTGCTTCTTGAATGCACCCTGTGGGCTTCTTGTTCACCTCTGCCATAGCTACAAAGCCTACATTGAAACCTAATACCACCCCACAGGCTCTGCCACACCCACCCTCCCCACAGAGTGTCACATCTAGAAACTTCCCAAACACATAGAATATTAAATACAGGCGGAGCAGCATGGATTCTGTAAATGTGTGAGGTTGCCAGTGCATCATAGATATGACTGAGCATGGTTATTTTATAATATTTTCAAGGCAAAAATCTTGCATAGTGCACCTTTAACTTATTCTAAAATACTGTTTAAAATGATTAGCTCTTGGAGAGGGACTGGCTCACCTGTGTACATTCTTCTAAATGCCTATCATCCCAGAACAAACGCACTGCCAACTCTAGCATGCATGAGTGCAGAAGATGCACCGCGGCAGAGATTTTTACCTCATAAAGCCTAGCATAAGTTGTTTTTTTTCCACCTGGTGCAAAGTCCACTTTCAGTTTTCAAAAATAAAGAAGTAAATAGTTTGTTTAGCATTATTTTAAGGAGGCGTTTAACAGTGTGGCATTTGAATAGGCTGTAAAATTGCATTTCTATTGGAATATTTCACGCACCTTTAGAATGAACTGACGAGCAATAACATACGACAGAAATTGCACACAGAAATTAGACTTCTTAAAATTAGACTGCTGTATTCTTTTGTTGTTTATGTTTAGTTTAGGCTACTACCATATATCTGTTTTTTTATTAAACAAACATGAGCGAAATTATTTTAGGCTGGACTGGTAATGAAACCGTGTGCCCCTCTGAGCTCAAACGAGTGTCATCTCTCTCTCTCAGTCACACACACACACACACACAAGCTGTGTTTTGGTAACTTTAGCCGTCATTCTGAGAGAGACGCGCTGCCGATTCGCGTAGGTAACTCTGCCAAAATAGCTGCGTGAAACCTTGAAGCACAACTGTAACGTGCATCCGGGAATAACGGGAGTTCAAGGGGGTATCAGCGGCACAGTGCGTCTATGGGTGTAGCGCACGTCCCGGTAGACAGGCAGCTACATGACCGCGGCAGCGCACCTTGCCAAGAAACTATCTATACCTCAGCCGTGCCAATGCTCATTCATTACACAACACGATATAGATCTATTTTTGTTTAATGTGGCCACTTTCCCTGAGAAAATACCTGTTAAAATGGCACGGGTAACTGTTGCCTTCGGTTTCCATGCGCCATGGGACTGACTGGGTAATGATCTCTGCTGGAAGGCTTATATGATATTTATAAATAAAACTGCTCACTGATTCGGCTCATCAGTAACCTAGATACTGTAACATAGCTACGAGGCAAGAATACATTTAAAAGAATGCAATTTTTTCTAATTGTTACCAATAATGGGAAAGTCCGTTTTATTTATGCTAACGTAACACGCCTACTTTGCCTACCTTGTCAGGTATTATTAGCTTACCTTAGATGTCTTAAAAGTTTTTTAAATAAAATAACATTAGGCTACTGAAAGGTCAGTTACCCAGATCGCTAGAAGGCTAACAACCGCACCGTGTAATGTAGCCTATTACAAGGACAGTAGGACACGGCATTTAACGTTAAAACATTTTTTTTTTTTTTTTTACTTTAAGCCACATTAACAAGAAGTTCCATGTTCCTCTTGAAATTTATCGACGGATACTTAACTTGGATATATCGACAGAATATAGAAA
Source organism: Ilyophis sp. 1 JC-2022 (assembly GCA_022702515.1). Taxonomy (NCBI): domain Eukaryota; kingdom Metazoa; phylum Chordata; class Actinopteri; order Anguilliformes; family Synaphobranchidae; genus Ilyophis; species Ilyophis sp. 1 JC-2022. Next base: position 87,223,228 of record CM040402.1, on the reverse strand, counting down.
AATCTATTCATCTCGGTAAACTGAATAAACGGACGATAGATCACTTACCAAGCCTAGCAATAAGCGACACAGCCTACAGTAACGTAACCTACATGGTAGCTAGTCTATAACGTAACGTCACGTATAAATTAATCGATCGTGCAGCCATGAATCTTGTAAACGACCTAAGTTCATTCATCTACAATTTAAAAGGTTGACGTTTAGCAGTATCGTGCCATTTTAAAAGTTAGACAACAGCCAAGATAGTAACGCAATGCAAATTCTTTTTAAAAAGTAAAAGACATCAAAATAAATACACTCAAACTGCGTGTCATGTTATCACGATACCATAGGAAATTAACTCACGAGAAGAATGGATCTTCGTCGAATTCCCGGAGAACGCTATTAAACATGTTCCAGTTTGAGTGGGTGCTGCAGACAGATCTGCCTACTCCTGGATGTCCCCCTTCACACGTGTAATTACAGAAACCCACAACGCAACATATCAAAGCCCATAGTCACCTGACCCACGTCCGGCCTCCCGATTGGCCAGCTATTCGAGGAAAGACGTTTTTAACTGTAGTGTTGTCGACCCGGTGTCATGGTAACGCCTATATTTTCTGGAAAAAGTTCCAGAAAATTCTAGAAAAAAAGAAATGTCCTTTGATATTTCTAACCCATGTTATTTTATATCACAATAAAACGTATTAAAATGCCAAGTTACTCACACATACAAAGCACTAACGTGCAAAATCCAGACATGCTGCTAAAAGTATTGATATCAAACTGAGGTCAAGCTACAACAAATAATATTGGCTGTCTTATCTCACACACATTAAAGAAGCTCTATTCCAAAGCAATGCTACCCAATGTTTCCTAAATTATTTAATGTAACTTGGCCCAGTGTATTTTCATCTTACCATCCGAAGAGAATGAGAGCATTTGTGATGACAAAATGAGCAGGAAAAATAAGAAATAACCCAAGTTAAGGGTTTTATTGTGTGGAAGTGTGAAGTTGTATCTTGAGTTCTGTGTGTTTACATGAGGTCAGAATGTACAGCAGTGAGTCCATGGTCTTTGTGGTTATTTCTGTAGTAAATAGTCAATCAATAGGATGTGCTTTTTTTTTTCTAAAGGTGCAGGTCAAATAGCTTTGCTATGCAAAATACAATGAAAAATAACTTATGCACATCTCATTTCATTACACATGCAACATGTGCACAAAATGGACAATATCTTTAGAAATGAATGAAACTGAACTAAAGTATCGAGTAGTACAAGCTACACGGGTGAATTCCATTGAACAGCCATCAACACGAACGACTAAGAACAGCTGTAATATCATTTTCTGCTCTCATTACGGCTACAGTTCAGATATGAAGTCGAGCCTATAAGTGATTTACTTTATATACCATTGCAAACAGGGCAACCTGTTCAAACAAAGGCAGCTTTGAAGAGTTTGTTCATGCCTGAAACCAAACACAAGCAACAAAAACGGCACATGGTAATGATGTCAGTGAAACTGCCTTTGGAGCTTATCTTCGACAAGCAAACTTAACTACAAATAGCAGCATGTTTTTTTTTTTAAAAAGAAAATGTTTGATGAGCTTTGTTGAGGGTTTTGATGTTTTACCAAGAAATCATCTGAATTGTCTTTTATGAGCTAAAATCGGTATACCTTTAGGGAAGCAATAAATGAGCTAAGCACAAACAATGAAATCACCAACTAGCTATCACTTGACTTGATTTATTATCTTGGCTTGCCTTGGGTTGTCTTCGCACAGCACATGACAGCAAGAAGCACTTTGAATATTTGAATGTTATTGGTCAGCTAGTGAATATGAACTGTCCACGTAGCCTTCCTACGGTAGTTAGACCAACAAATACATTCAAGTCAAAGTAGCCACATAAGGTTTGATATAGCCACAATGACAGCAAAACACATCTCCTGCTTTACACTGTCTGTCACTGGAAGTATGTTCATTGTTCGTGATATAGATATGGATCATCATTTATATATATCATTTAAAAAAAAGAAAAAAGATTACATACGTATGTCATGTCTCGTTTTCTAGATAGCTACAAACTATGGCTGATGGATTGCAATTAACCATTGAGCTGAATGCTCATTCTTCATCAGTTCAGAATAAACTAGTAATGACATTATAATCATTTCAGCTGGTTAAGTAATAGTATTTGCAAAAAAAAAGTTTCACAAAACAAATTCTGATTGAGAATTTAGAATAAAATGACTTGGTCCACCTTTAATGAGAAGATAAGGCTAAAAAAAAATTTAAAAAAAAAAGAGGCCAAAATGTCTATAATTTAACACACACGTGAAAAAATGTCTTGAATTCACAAATGAAGGCAGTTGTTACAGAAGAGAGGTTGAACAGAATGTTTTTCTAACTTGTAAGGACCACAGTTTTGTTTATTTCTGGTGGGAGAGTGACTGTGCTCGTATGTATTTATCAGAGCTCCTGTTCCAGAGGGGGAGACAGACCTGTAACAGAACCCAGTGAGTCTGCAATAGGAAACGCCACCCGACACCCTGGCATCTGGCTGTCTTGTGTAAGGATGGACATCTGCTGTGCTGGTATGACACTGACCTACCCAGCAAGAGACGGCACACACACTCTCTCTTTCACACACGCGCACACACACACACACACACACACTAATTCACTCACACACAGACACGGACACATTTTCTCACTCGCTCACTACACACACATGCACACACACACAGATGTATTTTTAGTACGACACAGGGGTGCTTGGAAACCGCCAAGCAGCGTAGCCCCAAAAAGCACTCTGACGCATGCTGACATTTTAATAGCAGAACTGGGGGGTGAATCTGAGTGAGACCCGCCCCGCCCTCCCCCATAATAAAGCAGAATGTCCACCCAAACACACTTTTCAGTTTCCACCTTTTATTCACAAAATTATATCTGCACAATCATCACAAATTGCTAAAAGATCATAAAACAAACAAACAAAAAAAAAAAGGTAAAAATGAATAAGAAAACACAAAGGTGAGTTCTGAAAGGTTTCACCTTGTTAGACCCACGATGTGCAAACTGGCCTGAAACAGGACAGCGCTATAGACGAACAGACGCTCTGAAAGAGGACGGCGGTACAGACGGACAGATGCTCACACCTCACTGTCCTGCGCATGGGGAAGGACACCAGTACACGAGGTTCAGCTGCAGCTCCCGTTTAATCTGATTCACGTCCCCTTGTTTGATCTCTGCCGCTCGTCTCATCCAATCAGACGGGCTGGTCTGCGGCGTGGATCAGGGAACGGGACTTCCCATGAGCCTCTCCTGCCTCAGGGAGACGAGTCTGCTCAACCAAAGCTCCTCCGCCTCTTCTTTATCCATGAAGAGCTGCAGACAGACACACAGACAGGCAGGAGAGAGGGTAGACGGACGGGGAGTGAGGAGGACCGACAGAGTGGGAGATTGAGAATGAGAAGAATAGATAAAGTGGAGTATGCAGAAGGAGAGAGACGGAGAGCATTATCCGTCTTTTCTAACTGTTCTGGCCCCAAACATTAACAGTCAGAAACGTGCCTATCAAACGTGCAGCTAGCTGCCTCTACATTAAAACACCGCACACATTAACAGAGTCAGAAACGTGCTGCAGACGTGCCTATCAAACGTGCAGCTAGCTGCCTCTACATTAAAACACCGCACACATTAACAGAGTCAGAAACGTGCTGCAGACGTGCCTATCAAACGTGCAGCTAGCTGCCTCTACATTAAAACACAGCACACATTCACAGAGTAAGAATGCCCCTCCCCCTCAATCCTCTGACAGTCTGCTTTTAAATACCCACTTGTTTAGTGTGGTGCGTTTATGTTGTCTGATTGTATTACAGCGTCCCTGGATTATAATAGCTTCTGCGTGTTTAATTTTAATTTAGTTTCACTGTGTAACTCAAGTGTTGTTGGGTCTCATTAAAAAGTGCCATATAAAATAAAATAAAAATCTTAGTGGAGAACTGCAGTGGAAATGTTTATCATAATCATACATGATTAAAAGCGTGTGGATGTGTGCAGCCATTTGGTCGTTGCATTTATAATGGTCATAGTATAATGGTTAAGAAACTGAGCTTGTAAGTGTGCATGCGTGTGTGAGTGCACGCGTGTGTATACGCAGGTTAGACGTGCGTGTGCTGGGCGATAAGTGTGTAATCACGGTGCGTGCAGCATACAATGACGGTTATGAGGCTGAGCGATTATTTCGGAACCTGCGCCTGGCCCATATTGCAGCCGTTGATCAGACGTTGCCATGGTAACTGGATTTCCTGCACGCTCGCCGCGCCTTTCCCCGATTCTACGCAAAGATATCAAACCCCTCTGCTCCACTCCGCTCTCGCCCCACTCCGCTCTCGCCCCACTCCGCTCTCGCCCCACTCTGCTCTCGCCCCACTCAGCTCCCACCCCACTCCGAGGCCCACAGGGGTTCTGGTGTGTTCCCTTGGCTGTACTTACACTGGGGTGTGCCAGGGAGTCGGTGTCATGGTAACGGATGCCTGTAGGAATGCACACCTCCTCTTTCTCAGAGGGCGGGTCAACAGGCTCCACTTCCTGCTTTATTTCAGCTGTTTCAGACACCTTCAGGAAAAAAAAGCATCTTATGACAAATGTACAAATATGCAGAATATATACATATACACACCCTACATTAACATATATGCACAAACATACAGTCTATATACACACAAATATACAGAGTATATACACATATATGCACAAATATACAGAGTATATACACATACACACTCTACATAAACATATATGGACAAACATATAGTCTATATACATATATATGCACAAATATACAGAGTATATACACATACACACTCTACATAAACATATATGGACAAACATACAGTCTATATACACATATATGCACAAATATGCAGAATATATACATATACACACTCTACATTAACATATATGGACAAACAGACAGTCTATATACACATATATGCACACATATGCAGAATATATACACAAATACACCTATAAGCATGCACGGAAATATGTGTATATATTACACACACACACACACACACACACACACACACACACATTAGTCTGACGTCCATCTTTTAGCCAACAATGTGTTTGGGTCCAGCCTTTAGCTAACAGTGGTAAGTACTGGACTGTGCTGTTCAGAAAGCCAGGGGAAATAATAGCTGATAAAGTGTAGATTTTGTTAAAATTACAGAAATAATTCATATGTTTTGAATAACCTCTGTGTTTTAAGAAAGCATTATATCAGTTTCATACACACTGCATTATTTAAATGTAAATAATTCAGTTTCAGTTTTGTGTCTGTGCATGTGTTTGTGGGCACATGCACATATTAATTTGATATAAAGCAGATGGATTTTGCGCTTGACTGTACAGTTCAGTTAGTGCCCACAAGGTGGAAGTATAACCATGAGCATGATTTCACTTGTGTAAAAGATGCACAGAATGCACACGTAAAACCAGAAAGATAACCAGACTCAACCTTAACACGAACACAACCTGTCCATTTCTATTGAAAACAGCAGGATTAGCTGCTCTGGTGTGCATCTGCCGTAGTACGCTGCAGGTGTGTTGCAGGCATAAGACAGCTGCAGTAAACTGCAGGTGTGTTACATGCATAAGACAGCTGCAGTAAACTGCAGGTGTGTTACAGGTATAAGTCAGCTGTAGTAAGCTGCAGGTGTGCTACAGGTATAAGCCAGCTGTAGTACGCTGCAGGTGTAAGGCAGCCGCTACCCTGTAGGTGTATTACAGGTATAAATCAGTATGCTGCAAGTGTGTTACAGGTATAAGCCAGCTGTAGTACGCTGCAGGTGTAAGGCAGCCACTACCCTGTAGGTGTGTACCAGGTATAAGGCAGCCGCTACCCTGCAGGTGTGTTACAGGTATAAGGCAGCCACTACCCTGTAGGTGTGTTACAGGTATAAATCAGTACGCTGCAGGTGTGTTACAGGTATAAGCCAGCTGTAGTATGCTGCAGGTGTGTTACAGGTATAAGCCAGCTGTAGTATGCTGCAGGTGTGTTACAGGTATAAGCCAGCTGTAGTACGCTGCGGGTGTGTTACAGGTATAAGCCAGCTGTAGTATGCTGCAGGTGTGTTACAGGTATAAGCCAGCTGTAGTACGCTGCAGGTGTAAGGCAGCCACTACCCTGTAGGTGTGTACCAGGTATAAGGCAGCCGCTACCCTGCAGGTGTGTTACAGGTATAAGGCAGCCACTACCCTGTAGGTGTGTTACAGGTATAAATCAGTACGCTGCAGGTGTGTTACAGGTATAAGCCAGCTGTAGTATGCTGCAGGTGTGTTACAGGTATAAGCCAGCTGTAGTATGCTGCAGGTGTGTTACAGGTATAAGCCAGCTGTAGTACGCTGCGGGTGTGTTACAGGTATAAGCCAGCTGTAGTATGCTGCAGGTGTGTTACAGGTATAAGCCAGCTGTAGTACGCTGCGGGTGTGTTGCAGGTATAAGGCAGCCGCTTCTCTGCAGGTGTGTTACAGGTATAAATCAGTATGCTGCAGGTGTGTTACAGGTATAAATCAGTATGCTGCAGCTGCTCTGGATGGAGGCGCCAGTTTCGCCATGTTGCTTGAGAAGCAGCAGCGTTCACTGGCAGGACTTGGGCTTTAGGTACCAATAGCTTTAAAAGATGCATTAAGTGCTGTGATGGGGGGAAAGAGCAGCGTAGGGATCCGTACGCCTCACGCAATTTCTATGATTATTAGGACCATTTGTTTCATTTGGCCTGACGGGCTTTGTCCTAAACTCTGTGGATCAGCAATGATTCTCCTGCAAATCAAATTCCTTCAGACTCTGAAGCCACATCATTTCAATAATGACTCCTGTGAGCTGCGCTGTACTGGCAGGAAGCGGCTCTCTGCTCTACTGTCCGTCTCTGTGACTGCGGCCTGTGTTACCCAGCTATGGCTTTAGTGGCTGGCGCACACACACACACACATGCACACACACACACACACACACACACACACACACACACACACACACGCACACAAGTGTGCACACACTCGCCTACATACACATACATGCACACACAAACACAGAAAAGAAAAACATCCAAACGGAATTATTAATTTCATCTGCGGACAGATGGAATAAAGAGGGAAATCAAATGAGAGAGGATGAGGATGAGGAGCGCAGCGCACCTTTTTCCCGTCTCGGCTTGATTTGAAAGCCTGGGCAACAAAAGAGTCGCTGTTGATGGCCTCGATGTCTTTTATTCTGCGCACTTGCTCCTCCAGCGAAGTCTCTTCTGGAGAAAGGACACAAAGGCAGAGAGGGGCTCAGGCACGCATTGTTACCCGCTGCTGTGGCAGGTGCGTCTGATTTGGACATGTGGATTTGTGGATTTATCTTATTTAATGTTATATGTACTGTTGCACTTGGATGGGGGGGGGGGGGTCAGTTTCCTCTTTCTCTTATCAGTGCAGGAGAGAGGGGGGTCAGAGGGGGGGTTGGGAGTCGCCTGGGTCGCTCTGAATCCTGAGGTTACTCACACTACTGGGATACCTTTCAGGCCCACCTGGCCCTGCTCCTCAGGGAGAGATTTTGCCACTCCACACAAACACACCTACCCACACACATACCCACGTTCATTCTCTCTCTCTCTCACACACACACACACACACACACACACACACACATTCTCTCTCACACATGCGCGCGCACACACACACACACACACCTACACATTCTCACACACACGCTCTCGCAGGCACATTCTCTTTCACAAACTCTCTCACACACACACACACACACACACATTCTCTCTCTCACAGAAACACACACACACACACACTCTCGCTCTCTCTTCCTCACATACACACTATGGTACTTTATTATTGCAGTTTCCCTGATCCCCCTCAGCACGTGCCCCGCGCCTGTACAGACTGCCAGAGTAAAAGGAGGATCGGTGTACAGCAGCAGTGATGCGGTCCCTGACTCACTGAGCTCCTCTCACAGTGGGAACCTCGCGGAACAGAAAGCCGCCATGGCCGCACGAGCCTCGCCGTGTTCCGTTTAATCGCTGACATCTGCCCCGTATCAAACCTGCTGTCCTTGGCTCGGGTTCTAAGAGGTTCCGCCTCCCTGAGAGAAGAGTGCGCGACGCACGCCAATGCCGGGGAGGGGGGGGGGTGGGGCAGACAGGTAACAGGTAGCACTTCTCCCACAGCGATCACACACCGCCGCACCATCAAGCTGTTCCACCGTCACCTAGCACCCGCGATATCCATCACCCGTCAATCAACCTGTCAGTCAATCGATACCCGCATTCTTTTACCCGCCTACCTTTCTGTCTCTCTGCCCTTCCGTCACGCAACCTGTCAATCACGGATAGCTGGAGTTTCCTCCGTGCTGTACATGCGAGACGCAGGTTTCAGAATTATGGAAAAAGCACCAGATATGGGGGGGCTTTTTTAATGTATTATTATTTTTAAATAGCTGGGTATTTGATGTTATTACTTAAGAAAATGAAACAATGGTACGAATGCACACAGACGCAGGAGGCAAAGCGACCAATGAGCCCTCATTGCCCCCCCCCCCCCAGTCCCCGACGCTCGTGTCTAATGAGAGGAATTAATTTCCCCCATTAACTGCTGGGGAGCGGCTGTCGGCGCAGATTTTCCACGGCTGTATGTTTAATGAATAAATGAATATTTGTTCCAGTTTCATTCAGTTAGTAGCAGTGAAGCACACATTCTCATACACACAGCTTTCATTATGTGCCTCGCAACGCTGCCGAATATCAATTTCCACCCGGGTTTTTATGCATGCCAATAACGCAGGAAAAACAAGGAGGCCAAGCAGGAGGTGGAGGGGGGGGGACTCGAAAGTTACTTTTTTTCCATGGCAGAATTTAACAAGCGAGTGACAGATGGAATTAGTGTTCGATCGCTGAAATTTGTGTCTCGCAGCTCGAGGGAAGAAAAAATAAATGCACAGAAACTTAAAATAGTCAAGAAGTTAAAATAGTCATCACGTTGAATGGGTGGAGAGTCTGGGAGTTAAACGCTGGCACAATGTCCTAAAGGAGGCTGCGGCCTCTCCTCTATGCATCAGCCATACAGAGTCCATGTGCCTGCTACTCTTCTCCTCTCTGTCACTCAACTATTAATACTGCACACCTACACACAAACACACACACACGCACGCACACACACACATACACACGCATGCACACACACACGCACACACAGCCATAATACCACACACACGCACACACAGCCATAATACCACACACACTCACTCACTCAGTACAGAGCCATACTACCACACACACACGCTTACGCACGCACGCACGCACGCACACACAGCCATAATACCACACACATGCACACTCAAACTCACCCACTCACTCACTCACTCACTAGAGTCATAATACCACACACAGCCATAATACCACTCACTCACTCACTCACTCACTCACTCACTCACTCACTCACTCCAGAGATATATCAGTGACTCTTCTGCAGCAGAGAAGGCAGCTCAGGATGAGGCTCCATTAAAGTCTCATACTTTTTGACAAACACATTATTGGTAGATAAAATGACTTCCATATGCTGTTTGTCAGATGTCAGTGGAAAGATATGTATTTCATAGGAAAATCAAAAATAATGGAGTTTGAGAGAGGCCTCGGCGAGCTATAGACACGGCAAAATCAATGCCTGCTCCGAGAAGCAGCTTCACTGCAGCCAAAGGCAGACCGAGAGGTCAAAGTGGATATTTAATATTGACACATTATCCGGGAAATTAATTTAGCGGCCTGAGTCAATTGTCACCGTATTACTAAGAGCTGTCTTCTGCCAGGCAGGAGGGAAAGAAAGAGAGAGAGAGAGAGAGAGAGAGAGAGAGAGAGAGAGAGAGAGAGAGAGAGAGAGAGAGAGAGAGAGAGAGAGAGAGAGAGAGAAAGAGAGAGAGAGAGAGAGAGATAGAGAAAGGGAGAGAGGGAGATAGAGAAAGGGAGAGAGATAGAGAAAGAAAGAGAAGGAGATAGAGAAAGGGAGAGAGGGAGATAGAGAAAGGGAGAGAGGGAGATAGCGAAATGGAGAGAGGGAGATAGAGAAAGGGAGAGAGGGAGACAGAGAGAGAGGGAGACAGAGAGAGATAGAGAAAGAGAGAGATAGAGAAAGGGAGAGAGGGAGAGAAAGAGAGAGAGGGAGAGAAAGAAAGAGAGGGAGAGAAAGAGGGAGAGAGGGAGAGAAAGAGAGAGAGATAGAGAAAGAGAGATAGAGAAAGGTAGAGAGGGAGATAGAGAAAGGTAGAGAGGGAGATAGAGAAAGGGAGAGAGGGAG